>MBFL02000389.1:0-31930 GCA_001696595.2 Aspergillus hancockii | reverse complement strand
ATCCCCGACCCCGGTTCAGATCATCCCATCAAACAGGCACCCAGACCATGAAATTCACCCGTATCGTAGCACAGAAACCCGATCTCAACTCCCAGCCGTCGAGAATTAAACATAAATTAAATTAACCTGTAGGAAGGTTTGCTCGGTTCACAATCTCTTGACTAGGATAAATGGCCAACGGGCTAGAGCTCAAGATGTGATATAGGTTAATAGTCTCCGTAGGTTATTGACCGAGGTCGGCTCCGAGTAAATAGATAGATTGTGGTAATGAACTTCCAAGTTGTGACTTATTCTCCACATGTACATACATATACAACGGTCAATAGGATTTGTGCCGAAGTAGCCTTTACCAGGTACTAGGTGTATGTACCATTGTACTGTAGTAGTTACCTGGGTCTGGATAGGGCGATGAGGGTTACACAGGGTTAGAATGATTGGCGTATGTGCTCTTGAAACAATAACTAGGTTCATTCAGCTTTGTTCTTTGATTTTGCTTGTTTATGAGCTAATTGTAATTGATTATTAGTAAGGCTTACTGTCTCGGAAGTATATCAAATCTTGGTCCAATTGGGACAAAGAGGAGGGGGTATTTTTTTCCCATTTTCCCAACCCCCTTCCACTTTCAGGATCAAATGTGTATCGATGTTATTAAAAATATTTGTCACAGATAAGCTGTTTACAGGGTCCAGAGCTGCGTCTGGGCCAACAAAGGTTCACAAACACACGAAGTTTGAAGACAGGAAATGGGATGAATCAAGTAATCCAAACGGACAAAGAAACAAACGGACAGCAGCCACCATTCAGAAAAATGCCTCCCACTCCGGCTCGGCCTAGACTGTATATCATAGTCCACATAGAAAGAATGAAGAATAGAAATTAGAAGGAGAGAAAGAACTGCAGAGATTACAAAAATATCCAGCCCGGCCAACACTACCTACCCCGATATTAGTGTAACTTTTTAGTCCCTAAGACCGGGAATCAGGAATAACAGAAGATCCCAATGCTCTCCGGGAGTACAAACAAGGGAAGTATTTGAAATAACTCAGGATTATCAGAGAGCCAGAGAAAAGAGAATCAAGGGGAGATCGAGGGAGTACAGACAGATGATAATTTGCAATGACTAACAGCCACCAGCATAATGACAAATAGTAAGAACAAACGGGGGTGAAACTCTACCCAAACCGTGTCCCAAAAAAATTTTTTTAAGAGAAAAAGAAAGATAGAATAACAAGTGGCGCGTCTGTGACTGTTTGGGTTGCGGTCATAGCGCTTGCACCACAGTAACAGGGACAGCCGGTCAGCAAGCCTCAGAGTAGAAACCCCCTGGGTTACTCAGAGTTTGCGTCCGGGCGTCTGTGGGTGACCGGGTGTCCGTGAGGCTATCTACTACCGGTAAGCTAAAAGCTAAGGGAGCGCTTTGGAGCTGCGCTGGTGGACGCGTGTAAGGCAGTCCGCCCATCAAGGTCGCCGCTGGGCTGGAAGTGCCTGGTTTGACACCTTTTCTGCTCTTTTCAAGGCTGCAGTACCCGTAGATTTCAGAGCTGCTCTCGATGAGTGAAAGACGTGGATGTTCGTGAAATTTTAGCCTTGATACTCGCGCTTCCTCGTTACTCCGGAGCTCTTCCCCGATGTCCCCCGGATTCAACCTAGTGCATGTGCCACTGGAGGGTATCAAAGGCGAAGAAGCACTAGTTGATGTCATTGGTAAGTACCCAAGAACCATATCCTGTGGATTTGTAGGGAGTAGTTTGGTTCGGACTATGGGACTGCCGTTAAAAGATCCAGGAGTGCACTGCTTCATTGGCCGAATGTCCGAAGTAACACTCTTGAGAGTCCACGGATGTCTATTCCTACATTCTTGTTGAGGTAGTGCGGAGATGGTTTCCGCTGACGTTGGAAAAGCTGGAGAACCCATTTGGTGCTGGCATCGCCCACTAGGAGTGGGAAGCGTCCGGCCCATCCCTTGCCCCTCGGATGATAGAGCAACCATAGTGGGCACAAAAGGCGGCTCAAGAGACGGAGCTCCTGACCCTGGTAACATGTACGCATAACTGGAATGGTGGAACGCGCTCTCCGCTTCATGGTCTGGCAAAATCCCTCCATTAGGAGCCCTAGTAGCATTTAGATCAGGAACCCATGCTTTCGACCATGAAAGCCCACAGTAGTCCGGCAAGGCTCCTTGAGGAGTTGTTGGCAGCACGTAGTTTGGATGCTGCGAGCCGTATGTAGTTGAAGCCTCATCCTCGAAACTGACCGTAGAATCATGACCCAAATTTGGGCGGCTGTACGAATGCTGAGGCTCGGCTGAGCCCATGTCTAATGCTAGTGAACGTGAGAGTGAACCAACGCGGAAGTTTGAGGGACTCGCCGCCAACAAGTCTTGTTTTGGGGCCACGGGAGGTGCGTACACGCCCTGACTTTGATGACTTGAAGATAGCGTAGCATTTGTAGCAGGGTATGGCCATCCAGAGGCTTTTGCTTGCAACATAGACGAGTTGACCTTGACGACATCTTAGCAGAACGCAAAAGGTTAGCAACTAGGTAACAGGACTCACCCTTAAGAAGTGGCAGTTCACATTTCCTGAAGCACGGCAGTTTACACACCCTAGGCCATCGCCGGGATCGCCACTGCACTTGATCTTTCTCTTGCGACATCGATTGCACTGTTTGTGTTAGCTTCTTCCCCGTTTCCTTGGACAAAGGGAACTCACCGCAACTGGTATCCGTCGCCGGGTGGAACTTCGACTCTTCCCCTCTCCCTCCATGGATGGAGTGATGGCCCCAGTAGTTCTGTCCACAATCTCCTGTTTGCTGCCGTCCTGAGTCGAGTTTGGTAATGAGATAACATCTCGCTTGGACTGCGGGTCGAAGCTGATCTCTCCCTCGGTGGTATAAAAAGTATGTGCCATTGCTTCAAGCATCAACAGTAATGAAAACGCATGGGTTCCAACTCGGAGACGTACACAAAGTCTAAACAGGTCCAAGAAATTCAAAATGGGTTAAAAGGTCGTCGAAAGCATCAAAGGTCAGTGAATCAGAAATGATAACAGCCAACATGTTCCGACTATCCTCGCACATTGGAAAAGGGACTGGGGAAGGATGAGGGGGGTTCAGTCGGAAGCGATGCCAGTTTTAAGTCAATGTGTCAGGCTTGAATTTCTGATTACCTTTTTATTAGTATTTGTTTATTTATTTGTTTATTTTTTATTTTCTCTCAAAAATCCCTCCACTCTTCTGTTGGTCCATTAAATGTATATTTTTGACGGATCACAACCGGCTTTGGAAAGTACCCCAGAGTCAGAAAATGGTTCTAGCTCACTTGCTCGCTCGAAGCAAGTGGCTAATTTGATACCTGATTCTTCTCGTTGCACCAAGTAGAGCGACATGCAAAGACCCGTCGCTGCATCCAAGTCAGACATCAAGCTGGTTGGGACCCCCAGAAGTATGCCGATGGAAGGCCAGCCAGAAAGACTGACTCTCCCGGCGTTTTAAGAGAGTCTGTGGCACAGAGAGTAACGTCACACGGGAGTACATGACCTGATGGTCGCTATAGCGAGTCAGGCTGAGGAAATTGGGGGTTTTTGTGAACTTTGCTGAACCAATAGGCACGACTAGGGCTCCACAGTCTCTCCCCCGGAGCCACGATTATATCTGAACAAGTTCACCTCTTCCCACGGACAAATCCCAAGGTGAAGAGTGAGGCCGACCTCAGTACATACTTTGTTGACGAGCGGACGGTTGCCGATTACGTTTGAAAGTGTCTTCCAGGACTGTGATCTACGGATTGGCCGAGATGAGCATGGAGGATGTTTGCCCTTCAGAATGGCGGTGATGAGATACCTAATGGCTGGGTTTTTGTGGTCTCTAGCATCAAACAAAATTCTTCTAGTGACCAAGTTATTTTAACACGCCACCTAATATTTAGAAGGAACGCTAGCCAGAAGTGATCGTAGCCATAGACGTCTTAGTTTTACCGGAAGAATGAAGTGATGGAACTCTGACAGCGAAAAGAAGCCCTTGCAAACGACTTACCCCGATGTCTCGGAAAGCTTTGGGCTCCCACATCCTAGCCAGAGCGCTGACACTAATACTTCGGGACAATTAGAGCATTCCAGTCCCAACGAAAGCAAATGTGGCTTAATAGCCAAGGATAAATCCGAATGAAGCCCTGACATAAATGGACCGACTTGAAACCTATGTCCAGGTCACCGGGCCGGATCTGCATTTGTGCAGTAGGCTGCGTGGCTGTCGCTCTCCAATAATACCACCGCCGAGAAGATAGTGTAGAAGAAACGAAGTAAAAGCCAGAGAGCCAAGGAACATGGTAGGATGAGACCAAAACTACACAATTGCATCCAATATCATCAATCAATGTACAAAACAGCAGACACAAGGGTTCACAGGGTTGTCTGGTATGCACGAAGATCAGGGGGTATGAAAGAAAGTACTTGGTGTAGAAGGTTGACATTTGCCTGCGATCAAGCCAACATAGCTTTGCGATGAGATTGGGCTTGTTTGAAACAGAATGATTTGGTAAATTCCAGCCAACTCTTTGAAAACAGACAAAAGAAATCAACGATTGTCTTGCCTATGATTGGGGATCACATTCACAATCACACAGAGCCAGGGTTCGCTGAAGTAAAGGAGGAAAATAAAGAGGCCAAACGAGCCATTCAGAAGGAGGAACCCAAACCGTCTGCAGATATCTTTGGTTATTCTTCGCAAGATGTTTGGGCGAAAATGGACCCAGATTGACATATGGGCCAGCCACTAGGTGCCAGGAACCAGTGAAACGTGCTTGACATTTATTAGCGCTCGGGCTAATGACTATCAGAAAAAGAAAAGAGGATAAGTGAATGCAAATTGGGGAACGGCGGAGACAGGGGAGGAAAAGGAAATCAAATGATATTGAGATCCACCACGTGCTATGTATGGTCTGTTTCTCTCTGCTACTAATTAGTGCAGTGCAGAACTGCTAAATTGAGGATGAGATAGGAAGGGCTGCAGACCGCCCGTTTTTTTCAACGTCTCTGCTGTGGAACTTACAAAACTAATTGGCACTGAGTATGCACCAAAGATGTACTGTTGAGAGAATTTCCCTCCACAGAAGAGGCTTTGAAAGTTACAATGGAGCTTTGTCCCCCCAGTGGCATAGAAGTCTTAGCGCATCTCTCAGTGACATTCACTCAGTGGTTTTTTTTTTAAAAAAAAAAAAAATAAAATCCTTTTCCCCCTTCAAAGATCAACAGTAATCTGGACAACCTTAGAAGAGGATGTCGGTCTTGCGCCCCGAAAATCTCGTCGAACGGGTCTACCGGAAGGCATGCCGTTGGATTGAGAAGACGACTTTAGTTACACGAGAGGGTGCCGGCTCTACTATCCGAGAAGTGTAAGCTCTCGAACATCGAACTAAACTGGTTCAATGCCCATGGGAGGACCCGTACTGAAGTCAGCCGACATCATCATTGAGGGTCATGGCTCTTGTGTGGTTGTCCATCTGTTTCAGAGGATCGACAAGACAAGACAGGATTGGCGGCAGCGGCTCCGCACTTTAGCCTAGTTTTCCGCCTTTAACAGAATACCGCCGTCAAACTTTACTTTTTATCACCATTCTTCATTACACCTCCTTCACTCTTTCTCTATCTAATCCCGTAACTTAGCTTAAGTACCAACTTTAGTACCGCCCTGGTTATTTCTATCCTCGTTGATTTAATCCATTGAATTTCGACGGAATCCGTGTCCAACCACCCCCCGGCTTCACGTGTGACCACCAGTAGAACGCCATGAGCGTCCTCCTGGAGACTTCACTCGGTGACATTGTCATCGACTTATTGGTTGACGACTCTCCTAAAGCGTGCGAAAAGTAAGTATCATGGCTGCGCACATGACTCTATGCTTTTTGCGTACTTCGCGCGTGTACAATGTTGAGTGGCTGAACCCGAAACTAAGCTATCCATATTCTCCCGCTCTAGCTTCCTGAAGCTATGCAAAGTCAAATACTATAATTTTTCGCCCATTCACAGCGTCCAGAAAAATTTCACCTTCCAGACCGGCGACCCCCTCGGTCCTGATTCCCCGGAAAGCGATGGTGGTTCGTCCATATGGGGCCTGCTAGAAGGTTCGTCGAAAAGAACATTCTCACTCGAGGCCCCAACAAAGCTGAAGCACGACGAAAGAGGCATCGTGAGCATGGCAACTGTTCCTTCGCCGCATGACCCCGACCAGCGCATCGCTGCGAGCCAATTCCTTATCACGCTCGGGGAAAATGTCGATTATTTAGATGGCAAAGCGGTGATCTTCGGGAAGGTTGTGGAAGGGTTCGATGTCCTTGAAAAGGTCAACGAAGCCTTCATCGACGACCGGGGTCGGCCACTTAAGGACATCCGTATCCGGCATACCGTCATTCTTGATGACCCGTTCGAAGATCCTTCGGGCCTGGTAGCGCCGGCTGAGAGCCCTTTACCGTCAAAGGCACAGCTTGCGACGGTGAGAATTGCCGATGATGAGGATATCGACGATAACATGGACGAAGAGTCCATGGAGAAATTACGGCGAGAACGGGAAGCAAGAGCACAAGCGCTGACCCTCGAAATGGTGGGCGATCTCCCATTCGCGGAGGTTAAGCCGCCAGAGAATGTCTTGTTTGTCTGCAAACTAAATCCTGTTACCCAAGGTATGAGCTAGCTACCCCTCATAATCTTCTGAGGTAAATCAAGAATTGCAATACGCTAATGACCAGCAGATGAGGATCTTCACTTAATTTTCAGCCGTTTTGGGCAGATTCTGTCATGCGAGGTCATCAGAGACAAGCGGACTGGTGACAGTCTACAGTACGCTTTCATAGAATTTGAGAACCAAAAAGATTGCGAGCAAGCCTACTTCAAGATGCAGGGCGTGCTAATTGATGACCATCGTATTCATGTGGATTTCTCTCAGAGTGTCAGTTCAATGATTCCCTGCTTAGTTCTTGACATTACTGATGTGTCATACAGGTGTCGAAGCTTTCAGAAAACTGGCGAAACGCTACCATCTCCAAGCGCAGCGGTCAGCGGGGTGGATTCGGGGGCGTCGCAAGTCTTGAGAAGAAGCGCCAATATAGGGTGTCTGATAACGCACGTGAAGAGGATGACGACTATACTATGATGTTTGACAAGGGAGATAAGGCTTCCCGACGGCGGTCATACAGCCGGAGTCCCCAGCGAAGGTCGTACCATGACAGAAAAGTTAGTCGAAGCCCAAGGCGAGCTTCTTATCGAGATTCCCGTCGGGGGCTTTACCGCGATAGGTCTTACAGCCGAAGTCCAGCACGAGGGAAATCATATCGTGACAAGGACCGTAGTCGATATGACGACCGAGAACCACGCCGCGACGACGATCGGTATCAGGAAAGGAGACGTCGTTAATGTAAGTTTGTTGAAGTTAGTCAAGGGAGTTGGAGGAACATTCGCGAGACCAGACATACCGAATGTTACTTTATCTCTCGTATCCTATACTTGTGCACTATACTATTCTATACTATACTATACTATACTCCGTATCGTATGCAATAATGTATATAGGTATTAGTAGCCATCTACTTAGTTTAGGCAAATCCTAACTCTGCCCATTCCCCTGAGCCTCGCCGAATCATTCCTGAGGCAATCAAAGACACGCTTAACCAACCAAATGAAACCGTGGCCCCACGGCTTCCAGAGATGGTGTCCCACGATTGCTCCGCCTGCACAATTTCTTGTGACATGGTTGGCCAGGCAGATCTCACGGCAAGACTTGGAAACTCACTAGGCGTCGCTAATAATAGGCGCATACCCTCAAGAGAATGGAAAAATGTTGATTTAGTTGAGTTTCTACGATGGATATGGAGCAACTAGCAGTAGTCCTGCGTAGCTACTCTTAACTAAAAATAATCATCTTGTAGTAATAAAGTAAAAATAAATCATTACTAGTTTGGACACCTAGCGGTCAAGATTGTGTGGCTTGACAACCACTCCCTGAAAGCACTTTAAGAGGGTAGCTGTTGTGTAAAAGACCCTCCATCCCAGTCAGAGCTTCAGTTTCACCCCGCGCTCATCCTCCTAAAACCCCTCCTCCTCCCCTTAACACCTACTTAATCCTTTCCCCCCACCCTTTTTTCTCCCTTACATATCATATCCATCTTTGCATATTCTCCTCTCAATATACTCCAAATCATTAAAAGTTTACACCATGGCTGCAGCTATCAAGGAAACCGTATCCAAGCTGATCCATGGTCACTCCGAAAACACCCCTCGTCAGCCTTCCCCTGAAGAGTTCCAGCAACTACAACAGAAATATTCCGACGCCGGACAAGGACATGTTTTTGCGTTTGCCGACCAATTAACTCAGGTGGAGAAAACTCAGCTTTTCCATCAGCTGAGCACCTTTGACCCCAGTCGGATCAATGAGCTGGCTGACAAGGTCCTGAACCCCCCTAAAACCCAGGAAGGTCCCGTCACCCTTGAGCCTCTCCCAGAAGTCGCTACTGCCTCAATCCTGGACTCCGACCCGAAAGATATTCAGAAGTGGTATGATGAAGGTCTCCAGGCGGTGTCGGAGAACAAAGTCGCTGTAGTCCTGATGGCCGGCGGGCAGGGTACTCGTTTGGGAAGTTCTGCTCCCAAGGGCTGCTTCGATATTGGACTGCCCAGCCGCAAGTCCCTCTTCCAGATCCAGGCAGAGCGCATTGCCAAGCTCCAGCTCCTGGCACAGAAGGTTTCCGGCAAGGCAGCCGTTATCCCCTGGTATGTCATGACCAGTGGACCGACCCGCAAGCCCACAACGGAGTTCTTCGAGCAGCATAGTTATTTCGGCCTGGACAAGAATAATGTCGTCATTTTTGAACAAGGTGTCCTACCCTGTATCTCTAACGAGGGCAAGATCCTGCTGGAATCCAAGTCTAAGGTACGATAGGTCCCCTAACGAAGGCCAACCTAGGGGTCTAACAACTCAACCTAGGCTGCTGTTGCACCTGATGGCAACGGTGGAATCTACCAAGCGCTTGTTACCTCCGGTGTGCGGGAAGATATGCGGGAGCGCGGTATCGAGCACATTCACACTTACTGTGTAGACAACTGCCTGGTCAAGGTTGCCGACCCCGTCTTCATTGGGTTCGCCGCTTCGAAGAAGGTTGATATCGCTACCAAGGTTGTCCGTAAGCGTAATGCTACCGAGTCGGTTGGCTTGATCCTGCAAAAGAATGGCAAGCCTGACGTGGTCGAATACTCTGAGATCGACAAGGAGACGGCCGAGGCCAAGGATCCCAAGCAGCCTGATGTGCTGAAGTTCCGCGCCGCTAACATTGTCAACCACTACTACTCGTTCCGTTTCTTCGAGTCCATTGAGACCTGGGCCCATAAGCTGCCCCACCACGTTGCTAGCAAGAAGATCCCTTGCATCAACATTAAGACTGGCGAGAACTTCAAGCCTGAAAAGCCTAATGGCATCAAGCTGGAGCAGTTCGTCTTCGATGTATTCCCAATGACTCCTCTAGACAAGTTTGCATCCATTGAGGTGCGCCGTGAGGACGAGTTCTCACCGCTGAAGAACGCCAGAGGCACTGGAGAGGACGACCCTGACACCAGCAAGCAAGACATCATGAAGCAGGGGCAACGCTGGATTGAAACGGCTGGCGGTGTTGTTGTCACTGAAGGCGATGCCGTTGGTGTTGAGGTGTCGCCACTGATCAGCTATGTATGTTCTTCTTTCCTTCTAAACATGCGATGGGGCAACTGTGTGCCCTTGCTAAGACCTATATTAACGTACTCTGGTTTAACAGGGCGGTGAAGGACTTGAGTTCCTCAAGGGCCGTGAGATCAAGGCTCCCGCGGTGATTGAGAAGGAAGAGTAAATATTATGATGTTTACTGTTTGATTCTATTGATATATGCATTGAATAGCACATTAATATATGAATGAAGTCATATTTGTTTATCTGCACTTCAGCGATAACAAATCTTTTATCTGGCGTCTTAAATAAATGAATGCATTGATATCTGCCTAACCACAACTGCAGGTGCCCTAAGCGGGATTGACTCATGGAGAAATTTTCACATTCGGTGTAGTAGTTGAATGTATCCCTTTGAATCAAATGCATCGTGACCTTCTGGGAATACATTATATGTAGCTACGAAAGGGTGTTTTGACGGATATATATATACAAATACAAATACATATAACATTTGTCATGTATGTGGCGATCTACTGACCGAATGTAGTCGTGTGACACAGTGAAGCAAGAGCAATGAATTATTGGAGTCAAAGAGCACTTTTCCTTCTCACGTCTCGGGGTGGTCTAATATCTACAGGTGAACCCTCCATCCCATCTGCGGTGGTCTAGCTTTTTTACCACTGTGCAAGCCGCTTTTATCTTGTCTGCAGATCGTTGGGATAATTCCAGGCAAGTGCATTGAAGAAGACAGATGGTTTAGCCTCGCTATGAAAAAGGGGCAGAGACTTTGTTCTGTGGCATAAGACAGACGATTGTGAAGGGAAATCGACGTCTAAATTGAAGTTCAGGGAAGTTAGACAAAGAAGCGCACAGGTAAGACGCTTTCCCCAAATTGGTAGCTCTAGAGATTTGGGGTTACCATGGGACACTAGTAAGGATCATTGATCAATTGTCCGGATTCATCTTAAAATGGACGTAAGGGCTGGAAGGATCCCTCGGGAACGTGTGCCTCAGGCCGTGCGCCTCAGGCCGTGCACACCCGTGCCAATGTTACGAAATCTGGGGTGTCTAACGGTAATGCTGTAACAACCTTACGCGTTACGGGAAAGTCCGGGAGCCTGAGAGTGACACTACTAAGTTTTTCCTTGATTTTCTCTTTTTTGGCTGGTAATCAAAGAAACCATTAGTGTAAGGAACTAAAACGCTGTCCGTATCTCGGCTGCATCGCTTGATTGAATTTTACTCTTCTGTCCGTACGAGAATTTTCCAAGATATTTTCTGTTCTTTCCTGTGGTCCGGAGGGATTGTTGGAGTGCTGTGAGGGTTCTGTCTGGAGAGCTGCTGTGTTGTAAGTTGTTTTGTCTTGTGGGTTTCTTTTTCTTTTTTTCTTTCCTAGTCGGTTTTCTTTTTGTCAGCCCACTTTTTACCAGTGTCGAGAGTGGGCTGTTAGAAGTGTCGCTCCTCCTCCAAGGTTCTCATGCTGACGGTCGAAAACAGCACATTTAACAAGGAGATCTGAAGTTTGTTGTTGGTTTTAGAAAGAGTGAGTGTTCCCCACGGTTTTGCAAATTCCTCGTGACTTTTGGCTTTTCTGCTGTATCGGAGGATGCATGAATGCCGCTCCATATCCTTCGCACGGTTCTCGGTCTTCACATACACATATTTCCTTCTTTCTCGACTTCGGAAGCTTAAAAATGGTTGTAAATCTGTGAGAGCAAGTACCTACATTCGCCACGCTGCTATTTTAGCATGGGCACACGGTCAATGAATAGGGCGGCGCTCATTTTGCAGGTCACGCGAGAAGATGTCCTCAACAAACCATGTCACAGGAAAAATGAGTTTTTGACATACTCGACTGACATATTTTCCCTGATTAGCTATCATACCGATAAGATGTTGCTTTCTCGCCGTGCATGCTATAAGTGTGGCAACATTGGCCACTACGCCGGTTAGTCGCCTCGGTAGAGGAATATGAGCCGGGCCGAATTTCGCTAACAGGATGACAGAGGTCTGCTCGTCCTCCGAGCGTCTCTGCTACAATTGTGAGTGACTCTACGTGTGTGCAGATTCTTTTATTTTTTGGGACAATTCACTAATGGTCGTGCTTAAATAGGCAAGCAGCCTGGTAAGCTGAAAAACCATGCGTGCTACTTCCCTGGGACCGACATCTAATGCATCAATAGGCCATGAGTCTAGCAGCTGCCCACGTCCTCGTACTACCGAGAGTAAGACTTCCTAGATGGCATGAGGGAAATACTGAAGTGTTAACATGGATTTTTTCTAGCCAAGCAATGCTACAACTGCCAGGGTCTAGGTCACGTTCAGGCCGACTGTCCCACTCTGCGTCTCAACGGCGCTAACGGCCGCTGCTACAACTGCAGCCAGCCTGGCCACCTTGCCGTATGTCTATCTTGCTCGGGACATTGCCAGAATAAGGATTAACATAAGTTTGTTCCAGCGCAACTGCCCGGCTCCCGCTTCCGGTGCTCCCCGCGGTGTCGGTGCTCCTCGTGGGGGATTCAATGGTGGCTTCCGTGGTGGATACAGTGGTTACCCTCGTGCTGCCACTTGCTACAAGTGCGGTGGCCCTAACCACTTTGCCCGTGACTGCCAAGCCCAGGCCATGAAGTGCTACGCTTGCGGCAAGCTTGTGAGTACATTCTGCAGGCAATTATATTGTCTACAAATATTGATTTCAAATCTTTTAGGGTCACATCTCGCGTGACTGCACCGCTCCTAACGGTGGCCCCTTGAGCTCTGCTGGCAAGGTCTGCTACAAGTGTGCCCAGGCCGGCCACATCTCACGGGACTGCCCCAACGAGACAGCTAACCAGCAACCTGCTGAATCTACTACCCCTACTGCTGCTCCGGCCGCCCCTGCCGCTGCCGCGACTGAGACCACTGCGGAGGCCGCCACTGTTGCTGCGGCTGCTCCTACCACCGCTGTCGCATAAATAGCCGTACGGTTGAATTGACCGATCCCATTTCCGGGAGCCTGTTTCCTTTTTCCTTTCTTTTTTTAGGGCTTGCCGACCTCGGTCTTGATCTCTTTTTACTCTTACCATGTTTCTGCATATACCACCCCCGTGTTTCAATTCTCGGCACCGTCCTTTTTCTATTCCACTTATGTATACGACGAACAAAAGTTTCACGAAGTCTTAGGTTCCCTCACGGCTTGGATCCTATACGTGGCCCAGGTTCTTACGATTGGCGTCTATTGTTCCCTCGGGTATCTTTCTCATTTTGAAATATAGGTGCAGCAAGACAAGGAGGAGGCGAGGCGAGGCGAAGGGTTAATTGAGCGCAGGAGAGACATAGGTGGATCGAAGCAGACGTTGATATGCTTAGGAAAGGGCTTCAAGGTGGCACGGATGGGATTGATGTGCTAAAGATCGTTAGCGGTCGAAGAACGGTACCTGGCACGGTGACTACCTTATCTTGCCATACTATACTCTATTTCCGATGAATGGGAAGCGAAAGCAGCAAAAAAAAAAAAGCAGAAAAGCGAATTACAAATTTCAAGTTCAAAAGTTCTCTCTTATGGTCTCTTCCTAGATACACCACCATATACGGCCAATCCCTTCCGTCCTGCTGGAATTGAGATTATGGATAATTCCCTATTAGGGATAGACTCGTGACTCCGGCTGTCCTCTATCTGGAGTCGCAGTCTCTTTCTCCTTAGTACTTCACCAATGCTCTATCAACTACCCCCCTGTAAGCCCACCAGCCCTACATTTTAACGAGCACCATGCCCCACTCAGATACGAGTGATGAATTCAGTGATGAGGTTAAGTTTCTCACCGGCTTTCTTTTTGAGCTCCTACATAGTTCATTTGGCTCTAGCTTGTCATTGCTAACGTTTCTAGAGCTTAAACACCAACAGGCTTTCATCATTGATGTGGACTGCATCCAAGCTCATGGTATATCTTCCGATTGACCTTGTGATTATCAACTCACCATGAATAGGGATCGGCGCTGCCGATATCACAAAACTAAAGGCCAATGGATTCTATACTGTTGCTGTACCATGCCCCGTTTCACGGAGCTTGATAATTTTTCTACATATACTCACATCTAACTTGCTTAGTCCGTTCACGGGGCAACACGGAAGAACCTACTGAAGATTAGGGGATTCAGCGAGGTCAAAGTGGAGAAGATCAAGGAGGCCATCAATAAGTGTTTGGTATGCTAACAAGGTCATGATTCCAGTCCGTATCACAAGAGACTAATTCAATCAGCCATCTGCTTCTGGGTTTATTACAGCCATGGAGTTGAGCCATCAGCGGAAGAGAGTCGTTCGCATCTCAACTGGGAGCAAGCAGTTTGATTCTATCTTGGGAGGGTAAGCTGTTGGCCCCGCCGCCATGGAAAGCCCTACTGACGGAGATAGGGGCTTTCAAAGCATGAGTATCAGTGAAGTATTTGGAGAATTCCGCTGTGGAAAGACGCAGCTCTCACATACCATGTCCGTTGTCGCACAGCTCCCAAAGGAAATGGGCGGTGCGGATGGCAAGGTTGCTTACATTGATACCGAGGGCACGTTTAGACCAGAGCGCATCTCCCAGATTGCAGAACGATTCGGCGTTGACCCTGACTCCGCTCGCGAGAATATTTCCTATGCGCGGGCCCTCAATAGCGAGCATCAGTTGGAGCTGTTGAATACTTTAAGCAAGGAGTTTGCTGGCGGGGAATACAGGCTGCTGATCATCGACAGTATCATGAGTTGCTTCCGAGTGGATTATTGTGGGCGCGGAGAACTCGCGGACCGTCAGCAGAAGCTCAATCAATTTTTGATGAAACTGGCCCATATGGCTGAAGGTTTGTACGCATATTCTTATACTTTGAGTTGCAGACTGACTGTATCTCGGCTAGAATTCAACGTTTGCGTCCTAATGGTGAGTCTCTCTTTTTTTTTTTAATGAAAGATGCCAATGTCAACGCGGAGATAGACAAATCAAGTTCAGAGTGATCCTGGTGCTAGCGCTCTCTTTGCTGGGGCAGATGGTCGCAAGCCTGTAGGAGGACATGTCCTGGCGCATGCATCTGCGACTCGAGTCCTTCTACGCAAAGGCCGCGGAGATGAACGTGTTGCGAAGATTCAGGATTCGCCAGGTAGGCGACCATTGCCATTAAACACGTATCCCTAGCTGACAGGCGCAGACTGTCCCGAGCAAGAAGCGACATACGTGATCACTAATGGTGGTGTCAATGATCCTGATAAGGTGTAGAATTCAGTATCTCCCAAGATGACCTATTAGCGATGGGATGGGACGAGCCATATACGGGGTACTAATGTCGAGAAAAGCTAATGAGCAATTTTTTAAGACAATATTCTATTTGTCACGATGTTTTTATTCAATGTTTTTCATGCGCCAAATTTCATGTGTATGAATAGCGTGGTAAGGTCTAGTAATAATAAATAAACCCCGAAGATCAGATAAATTTATTAATCTTCTCCGCCTTCCGGCTCTCAAATAAAAATTCCCGCGAGAATTTCTTCCGTGCAGGAAACATATCAACCGATTACTTTTATCTTTATTTCCCTCTTATTTCCGCCTTTTCTCAATTACAATATTTTTTTCTTGATATACCGCCAAGATGGGGAAGGACCTAGAAATAGGAGGCTACACTGTCCTGCCACTTCGTTTGCCCTCTTCCCAAGCTAAGAATGCAAAACCAGCAACACATTATCTCTACCTCCGACCTCACAACCCACGCATCCCCGACGCCGATACCCCCCGCTCGCTATTTGTAGTTAATATCCCCATCGACACCACAGAACTACACCTACGCCATTTATTCGGAGCTCAGCTGGCTGCTGGACGAGTAGAACGCGTGGAATTTGAGGCAGTGCCGACGAAGAAGAAGGGTGGAATGGCAACAGCGCACGGCATGACAACGAACGTCTCGAAAAGCAAGAAGAGAAAGCGAGTGACAGCCGATGAGCTACAGAACCAGCTGGATGACGTCGAGTTACCATCTACGTGGAACCGGGAGCTCCAGAAGAGCGGCGCACATGCTATTGTCGTCTTTGCGGACAAGCCCAGCATGGAGGTTAGCGTGAAATCTGCCAAAAAAGCAGCCAAGAAGGATGCCAAAATTGTCTGGGGTGAAGGCGTCGAGGATCGTCTCCCGGCGCTGGGCCTGCAGCGGTATCTGGACCATGAGGAGGCTCGGTACCCCCCACGCGCGGAGTTGCTACGCACTGTGAATGACTTCATGACTGTGTTTGAGGCTGTTGCGGATGCTAGGAAGAAGGAGCAGTCGAGGAGAGTTCAGGAGCCGGACGAAGATGGGTTCATCACTGTTACCAGTGGGCCGAAACTTACCTCTGTTGCGCGTGAGGATGAGGCTAGGGAGTTGGTGGAGAAACAGAAGAAGAAGTCACAGGGATTGGAGGACTTCTATCGGTTCCAGTCTAGAGAGAAGAGGAAGGAGAGGCAGAATGAGTTACTGAAGAAGTTTGATGAGGATAAGAAGAAGTTGGAGGAGATGAAAAGACGAAAGGGAAAAATTAGGGTAAGTATTTTCCCGTTGCCTGTTATCCTCTGCTCAAGAGGATCTTTACTGATGATTTGATTAGCCTGAATAATGTATTCATTATGTGTCGGCATCGATTCTTAGCATGGCGTTCGGGATGGGTTAAAAGTTTTGGTCTCCTCATGGATTCGAAATGTACATGCTAGGTGATTGTGAGTGAGCTGGGCCTTCTTTTTTGCTATTTCCGTTTTTTCATGTTATCTCCATGATGAGTCCGCTGGGGCCAGAGTAGAGCAAGACTCGACTTTAATCGATGTCATGCCATGCCTTCAAACACCAGCGTATTACCAATATCTTCTCACCTTTCTGAAGCGATGGCCGAAATTCTACTGTATAAGTTTCTTCTTCATATGGTTAGAGCATCTACTAACAACCGGTGACTTCGTCAGGTACTTCTATTCTTCTTCTCTCTGAGAGATCTTCTTGTCACTAGACTGAGTTTAGATGGGTGCAAATGTTTCTTGATGTGTCTAGACTTTGAATATTAAATAAAACACTACGGTGATGACCTTGTTCCCTGTGTCTATAAATAAAAAGTAATAAGTTTGTGTACATATATTCTAGACAGTCGTAAGCTCAGGCTTGAGAGTTTAACACGGAGTATATATCAATATGTATGAGACGCACAGACCACACAACCTCAGGCTACCTTGGGCTTGGCATGACATCTTCGGTCGCACATGATGTCTTTGGGAAACAATAGTCAGCTTCGCATATCAAAAACAAAGGACAGTGTATACCCGGCTTGGCCTTTCATATATCTATATAATACTGGGCAGTAGTGTTTCTTGATTTGTGTGCAAATCACGGTTGTTATTGGAGACATCTAAGGTTGGAGTTTTTGATCAGGTTCACTTGCTTGTGAAGGCAAGTTTATCTTGGTTATCATATAACTTTTGTCAATGTCTTCAACCGCATCGAATTCCCAGCCAGGGGGCTTTCTGCAGTCTTCTCTTCCGACTCCAACTCCCTCGGCATCTACTGCTACGCCATCCATTCTCCCCCGACCTAGATCGCATCCGCTCAAAGCAGGATCAGTAAAAGAAACCACCGTTGTCAATCATGTGGACAAGACGATCCTAACCATCAACCGCCGACATGCCAAGAAATTCAGCAGCGCATTTGACGACATATCCCAGAAAGAGTCAGAAAAAGGGTATGAGAGCTTCAGAGAAGTGGCTAAAGATATCGAGGGCTTAGTCGACATCCTTTGGGTTACCGGGACTCGTAAGTTTTTATTTGCTGTCTTCCCTTTGTGATGGGAAACAAGCTTAACGGCTGAAACATAGCTAATTCTGCACAGCATCACTTCAAACACCCTATCTGATCTCTCTAGCGGTGTATATTAACACTTACCTCCCAGAGTATCCGTTTTCTCCGAAAGCAACTTTTCGGCTACTCAGGAAGTTGGATTCCGTGTTCACGTCTCTATTAACAGGAGAGGATGCCGACTCCGGGGCTCCTTTGCCAGGCTTTGAGACAAGACGCAATACCGTGTCTATGACGGAAAAGGTCCGTATTAAAAGCATTGCGGAAACTTGCCGTGTAGCTGTTGTTGAGGCTAGGGAGCAAGTGGAGGGGCCCTATGACGAAGATGAAGATGACTTCAGTGATGATGACGATGATTTCGATGATATCTATGGCACGACGGATTATCCTACTCCGGGGAGATGGGAGATGGAGACTGCTAGGGTTTTTGAGAAGACGATTCAGTTACTAGGCGATGAATTGGGAAAGGAGGGAGAATTCTGCGACACTGACTTGGCTCCTGGAAATGCTTGTCAGGGTGAATATAAGTAAGTCTTTATGCTTTCAATATGTCAAACTAATTTGTATAAATCTAAATATGTACTTAATGCATGTCAATCTACTTCTGCCTGAAATATCCTCGATAATCTATCCGCTGTACCATTCAAACAAGATCTGGGACTGGCTAGCGATTGCCATTTCCGGTCTGCGCAAACGTAGCTTAGGATATTTGCGATAGGTGGAATCAATATAAAACCAAGTAAAATTTGTGTGATATGGGAAATTATCTTCCTTTCTGCTAATACAAGCAACATAGATGCGTTATAAGAGAAGATGGTCTGATAGCTACTATGATTGTCTTAACCATATGTAGACAAGTCATGAGAGACGGGAACAGGAACTAGTGGATGGTGAATACCTATCTTCATGGCTAGTTTTTAAGCTTAAGGTAGGGTAATTATCTGGCTGAAAGGTTAAATTGCTTCAAAAAAAAAAATAACAATTAAGGTCGCATTGCAGTCCTCTTTTTATTCATTCTCTCTTCTTCCTTTCCCTTCCTTCTCGCTCCTCTGGGGGAATTAAGATGATCCAGAGCATAGTAGAATGGCGCGTACCATAATCGGGATTTCAATCTAGACCAGTACCAACCAGACCCGATTGTCTAGGGCAACTATTGTGTACAGCTTGTGGACAATGCACGTGGATGCTAGTTTACTAGTACTGTTAGCTCTGACTGTTAGTTGGTGGATCGTGGGTTGGCCGTTCTTGGTTGTTGTATACACCAACCATGGCGGTCGACATCTATAGAATGACATGTACTGAGTTTTAACACTTTTATTTAAACCCATTTTTTTAATATCAGATTCACCTTTCACTCTTGGAACTCATCAATTCCATAATTCTGTTGGCAGTTCAAAAGATACTGGCTTTCATTATGTTTCACTGGTGTTGGGCAACTTCGGGTGTTGGGTATGTTGGGCATACCGATCCATGGTTCAAGACCTCTGATATTATAAATGCATAATGTTCAATGTCAGGCTTTCCATTCAAAGTTAGTATTCCATTATGATGGAGAAGAACACCATCGCCTTTTCAACAGTGCTGTACACAAAGAATAATTGAATCGTTTCTTGGCAAAATATACTCTGTACTAATGTATAAGTACAATGTAAGTATGTTAGTCTGATACAGCTGTATCTGAACTTTATGCAGTATAGACGAGATGGATGGTTACCGCCTGCACGGGATTTAGTGCTTCCTGCAAGGGACTGAGTAATTAGTACTTATGTAACCAATCTGATTTCTGTAACTTACTTCTTCTAAACTAATTAGTGTACCGTCGTTAGACAATTTTCAGCCTTGGGTACGTATGTCCGTACCTACATATCGTCTCTCCACATGATTTGTCCAAGGTTCAGTCGGATATTATGGATGCAAGGGAATGTGAACTCATATGGGTTTGTTTTTATGATGTACATTGAGAGAATCGAGAGGCACCCATAACGGTCCCTTACTCATGCCAGACGTGTTTCTCTTTTCTTTGTTATCTCAAGACACTTCTGATACTGCGACGAAACTTCTATTTCTGTTGGTACTATTAGGTTGTAAGTAGGGACAGCAAGCGCCTACATAAATGTGACCTACTAGTAGTAGTAGTAGTAGTAGTAGTAGTAGTAGTAGTAGTAGTAGTGGTGGTGGTGGTTATCTTACACCTAGGTAAATAAAGATTGAATGGACTAGTATACAGTACGAATGATAGGTTAGGTACTACTGAGGTACAGCACCTAGCTGATCGCGTCGCGTACGCGTACATACATTGAAGATCAAGCTAGGTACCTGGAACGTAGTCTCCAGTCAGGCATTGATTTAGGTTAGGTTGCCATCATAATTGATTTTTCAACCGTTAAACAAGCTAGGGACATATTCAGAATGGTGAGGTAAAAAATTTCCACCTCACGAGGCTGAGGGAAAATCTCTGCCATCTCGTGGAGAATCCCACTCCACCAAATTGGGTCAGATCAATCAATGAATCATTCCTATTGTAAGTAGGTACGAACGGAGTAAGGTACCTTGCCTAACTGGACTATCTAGGCTTAGATACCTTGATAGTTATTTACTGACACAAATTACGAACCACGCCGGTTTGTATGCCCCAACCAATGGGAATGACAAGGCCATAGATTCCATGGTTCTGATTGTCGGTGGAGTTGCTTAGTGGGTGTTGAGAGTTGGTGGTGTTCTTACCTATAAGAAAAAAGAAAAAGAGAGAGGAAGGGAAAAAAAAAGAAACGAAAGGTCCAGGCTGATGGGCTGTTGCTCGTATTGTATAGTAAATACTGTGTGAAGGTTGGAGTTTCGATCTCTTTAGGTTTTAATCAGCTTTTGTCGTGCCTTGTTCTCCGGAGTAACAGCTTGGACCATCTCTACTATTATTAACTATAGCAATAGGCAAAATTGCCCTATTTCTTAGTGCATCGACCAAAATGCCCATAGCAAGTTTGCATTATAGGACGAATCTTGGCTTGATTTTCTTACTGCTTCTCGGCCGTTACTGCCCAGAGCTCCACGATCCCATGGTTCCGGGACGCATCGGTGGGGGCGATGTAATTTTTCCCTTTGATCAAGGCTCCTCGGACGGCTTCTTCAACTTTCTTTTTCTTTTTCTTTTTCTTTTTCGGTTGGTGTCTGGGACAGGTAAGGTGTGGTAAAGTAGCTGCCTTCCGAGCTTCCTTTCAAACCTCTAAGAGGACGACCCAAAACTCATGGTGACCGGCGTCGCTGCAAACGGAACCGATCTGCGAATGGATTCCCGCTGAGCAAGTCAATAACCCAAGCGGAGACACGGCTATGACGATGAAGGCCCATGGACGCGAATGGAACTCGACGAGTCACAGACGAAGAATGGAATGAAAAAGAGCTCACGACCTCCAGTAGTAGCTGGACTTGGGCTCTCTGCATGTGCATCGCTCAGGTCCTTGCAGATTTCGTGCATATAGCTAGAATTATAATTACATTTGATTATTTGAGTGGGTTTCTGCCACACTCCCTCCGGTTGTAAATATTATTGCTTCCTTGCTTTATTGGAGTTCCTGGAGAATGGCTGCATACCACCCACCCCACCACACACACACACACACATACAGAGTGTTAGTTTTCTGCTTACCAACACAAAGGGAGAGAGTCGCAAATTAAAAAAAAAAAAAAAAAAAAAAAAAAAAGAAAAAAATACCCACAGGTAGTTGATGTAAGTACTTGTTGCAGAAGTCGTTATATCATGAAAGCTATTTTATATCATGGCTTGAGGTTCATGGATGCATTGCGTCTACCCACGGGTAAGCATAAGTATGATGTTATCAGGGAAGGCTAAGTGTTACTACGCAACAGTAAATTAGTATGTACATACTAAGTAGTAGCGGTACTGTTACTAGTTATGGGACCCAATGAATTGGGTATCCAGTAGCTTTTAGCTTTCTTACTTCTTCCCCGAGATCTGGCATCGACCCTTGTCCAACTGCACCACGAATGAAAGAGGGCATTTTTGGGCTTTAAGGATTTCCCGTATTGATAATATGCATGCGGAGGACATTAAGAGATCGTGTCAGGCATGCTAAGCCGCAGGGTGCACCAGTCATCTGGTGAAGATGGAATGGCTCCGATGTAACAAGAGGTATGATATGTACCTGTATTGGATGGCCCATTCTATCGTCCACAGGATATGGTTTCAATCCTAACAGATAGACTTAGAACAATGTTGATAGTAATAAAACGAGGCTGCAAGCCTGGCTGTAGACATCCACCTTGAAATTCAACGATGTTGGACAGTCATAGTCAAGAATCTAAATGAAATGTACACAGATAGATATACCGTGCAAACCTTACTGATACCACACTTACTACGATCCCAGAATCCAGATCTACAAAGGACTAGTCCTGGTTCAATTCCACCTGCTGAGCCGGTCTTCCAAGTCAAATAAATACTTCATAAAATAATAATAATAATAATAATAAATTTAAAAAAAAAAAAAAGGAAAAAAAGAGAGAGAATCAAAATTTTCATGAACAGAGTCGGCAAACTTTCGACCCACCCTGGCAGCACTGCGCCCCTCGTTTTCTTCTCTCCTCACAGTTTAGTGATTTCGCTCAGGGCTCTTGTGTGGTGGTTTTATGTTATTTGATCTCATTTTGAATTTTTGAAATTTTTTTTTCCCTCTCTCCCTCCATTACGGAGTCTACCTATTATTTTGTTCGTTCGTCTAAGAGGTAATTCTGCCGTCCTTTGGTCCTGCCCTAGTACTAGCATCTCCATTTTCCATTATTCTTCCATTTCTTCCCTTTCCCTCTTTTCCTTTCCCCTTCCCTCCCCTCCATTTCTCTTGAAGAATATTTGCTGCTTCTTCTACCCCTCCTCTTCTTTTCCTTTTCATATTCCCATTTCCCTTCCTTCCACCGTTTCTTGTTCTTTTCGGTAAAGACGGAGTCGGTTTGCGGATAGTTCTGTTCACTCTTCTTGTGCCTTTTCTATCTCTTAGTTTCTTACTTTTCTTCTCCACCTCGCGGGAGTTATCATCTCATCTCGATTCCTGCAGTTCCTGGTTTCATCTTACGCCTTTAACGCATATTTCTCTTGCGCCTTTTCAAGCAACTACCTATATTTCCTCTTGTGAAAGCTATTTTCCAAAGTCACCTTTGTTTTATATCACCTGGTGAGTAACTATTTTATTTCTTTTTATCTTCCTATCCATTTCCCCCTTTTTTGTCCTGAGAGATCGGCTCTTGGTGTGATATACCAGGGACTTGAGTCATCTTGTCTTCCTTGTCGGTGCGCTTCAGGGATCATGGAACTTTTCCCCTGGAGATGGCAATAAATACCCTTTGGAGACGATTGATCGCCTGGTCCATTGATCACCCATCACATTCACTACCATTACTTTCTGGCCCATCAATCGATTTTTTGGTACCAGCCGCGACCATGCGCCAGCCGATTACTCTTCTTCCGCCTTGACTAGTATTTGGTTGAATCTGGATGGTCGCTAAAGCTCAACACCCAATGACCCATTAATCTCTTCAAACGTATGCCTGGATTTAAAATCGAGCGTACGACCTCGTCGTTGCATCCCTTGTTTTCTGCATCACCCAAGGGTTCCATTGATGGAAACGGTTGGGACGGTCGCAATCGGCGCCGACAGTTCGAAGTAACATGGACAAATGCGGTTGCGATATGCGATATCTGTGGACCATGGCTACCTCATACCTAGCCTTGGACCTTAAGTCCGCTGGTTTCCATTTAATTGTCCCGAGCTTCAACGCCGTCTAAGTATAATGTCACGTCGTGGATGTTCACTCATCAAACGCTAGTCTTGGCAATGAAGGAGCACTACCGCAAGGCTGATACAATCGCATGGCCGTCTTTTTAATTTCTTACCGACCGAGCTCTATCAAGTCAACTCATAAAGTCCACACCTTGAATATCTTTCATCTCTCATTTTCCTCTTTCACTGTTTCACTTTGGTACACTTTCACTCGGGGTTGTACTTTTTAGCCGCATTCACTTGTTTTTGTCTTTCTGAAAAAATTTTCCCCTTCGGTTCCGTTCTCAACCAGCATTCCTTTGGAATCTTCTCAACAATTTTACGACGCTACTCAGCATCGCTAACCAATCATTGAACTTGTCTCAGGAAGTGGAAATACCCTTCAATCTTTTCCTAGTGAACGATCGCGCGCTTCTCTCCTTGACGATTCCAACGAAATCCTAGTCGCACGGACCGTTTTCGGGATAGAAAAGTTTTTGTTGTTTGGCTTTGCTCATTCGCCTGAAATTTGAGGTATGCGCAGGACTTCCTCATCAATTGATGAACGCATCTACAGTTTTGAGATATCGCGGACAGGTCTACTGGATTATCAATTGATGAGAGATAGTTAACATCATCCCTTGCAGATACCGTTATCGTTACGAACTCGGATTCACGTCAATATGTCTTTCCAGAACTTTGATTCATTCCAAAACCAGCACCCAGCGGCCGACGCTGCCGCTGCTGCCCCTGGCGCACCCGCTCCGGCTGACACCATGGCCGGTCAGGCCGACCCTACCGCTGCCCAGTTTCAGGGCCCTGCTCCCGGCGAGCCATCTGCCGCTCCCGTTCAGCCTACCCAGGATGGAAAGACCACTCTCTGGTACGCATACCCATGAAGCGCTCCTTTACGCTGGCTTTGATCGTGGTTTCTGACGTTGTACTGTAGGATGGGTGAGCTCGAGCCTTGGATTGATGAGAACTTCGTTCGCAACCTCTGGTTCCAGATGGGCGAGCAGGTCAATGTAAAGATGATCCGCGACAAGTTCTCTGGGTGAGTACATAATAGCTTCAACCATGTATGATGACGATCCTAATGTTGGTAGTAGGAGCAATGCCGGCTACTGTTTCGTTGACTTCGCTTCTCCCGCTGCGGCCGCTAAGGCTCTTTCTTTGAACGGCACGCCCATGCCCAACACCAACCGCCTCTTCAAGCTTAACTGGGCCACTGGTGGTGGCCTGGCTGACCGCAGGTAAGAAGCAGCACGGAGATCCTACACTAATGTGCAGTAGCTGACGTGTACCATCTCTAGCCGTGATGACCGTGGCCCCGAGTACTCCATCTTCGTTGGTGATCTGGGCCCTGAGGTCAACGAGTACGTGCTCGTTTCCCTCTTCCAGAGTCGCTTTCCATCGTGCAAGTCTGCCAAGATCATGACCGACCCCATCAGCGGCATGTCTCGTGGCTACGGCTTCGTTCGTTTTTCCGATGAGAACGATCAGCAGCGCGCCCTGAGTGAAATGCAGGGAGTCTACTGCGGTAACCGTCCTATGCGCATCTCTACCGCTACCCCCAAGAACAAGGGTCCTGGCGTCGTTCCCGGTGGTATGGGCATGCCCGGTCCCGCGGGTATGTACCCTCCTATGGGTGCTCCTCCTATGGGTTTCTACGGTGCTCCTCAGCCTATGAACCAGTTCACCGACCCCAACAACACGACCGTTTTTGTCGGTGGTCTGTCCGGCTATGTCACCGAGGATGAGCTTCGCTCTTTCTTCCAGGGATTTGGCGAGATCACCTATGTTAAAATTCCTCCTGGCAAGGGCTGCGGTTTCGTCCAGTTCGTTCAGCGCCATGCCGCTGAGATGGCTATCAACCAGATGCAGGGTTACCCCATCGGTAACTCTCGCGTGCGTCTGAGCTGGGGTCGCTCGCAGAACAACTCTGGCCCTGCCGGCAGCCCTTACCGCCCTGCTCCTCCTCCGCCTCCCATGTACCCTTCTATGGGCATGCCCCCTGCCCACCAGTACGGCGGCTTTGCGCCTATGAAGGTTGGTGATCCTGAAGCTACTGCATGAGTTGCGGCAGTGCCTAGTGAAAGCTAGAATGTTAACGAGAATCTTTAGTAAAAAAGCGTTCCTTTTTTTTGAAAGCCACAGCAGGAGTTTTGTGTCATTTCAACGATGGGTCTTTTGTGCTATAACAAGTCTTTTATTTGTCTCTGCGAAAGCTCCCTCTATAGCTCTTGATGGGCATTCTCTCCTGTGCTACGTATTTCATCACATCTGAGCGCTTTTTTTCATTTTTTCATCTTTTTGTTAGCAAGATCTGAGCTCTTATATCACAACTTATTCTGCTATTCTCTTTTTCTCCACTTCCCCCTGATGCCTTGTTTAAACCCCCTTCGAATTTGTTTTACGTTCTACTTTTCCAAATGCCCCCCCACACCTTTCTTATCACGTTTACGGCTCTAGGTCCTTGTTATGCGTATGACACCTAATCGAATTCATTGATGCGTGTCTTTCCCTTTATATCCATGGGCGGGCATTCTGCGAAAAGTTCCTCTCAAGTCCTTTCCCATGAAACAGTTAAATTGAATTATGTTACCGCTCTGGGATGTTGCGTCATGCTTTCTGCTAGACTGGCGGCCTGTATAACACTATTTTCCTTCTCTTTCCATTTTTCTAAATCCAGTCCATTCTATGAAGTCTAATGCGTTCTCGCTCGTTCGATACCTGTCTTGTGGCTATGCATTGAGTTCGGTCTTTTTCAAGGCAGCTCATACCCTGGGTCGTATGGTTTTTCGCCTGCTCTCATTGCTGCTGCATTTGAGGTGTCATCATCTGGAATTGGATCGTCATTCCTTTCTGAATCTTCGTTATTGTAGCTATACTGGGGATGGAGAATGCTGCCTGTTATTCCACTGCCCCTGTGGAGTTTCGGTTGAACGCTACTCTGCATATTTTCTCGGACGTTGGCGGCGGTCTGCTGTGTCATTGTGACTACGATCTGGGCGTTTTCGTACTCATTATCTAACTACGTAAATTTCCTTTCTTTCCCCTCTCCTTTATTATTATCTTTTCTTGTTCTTCGAGGGAGCCTTTACGCTTGCCGGCGTGCATCTAGTTAAGTCTTATTTCACACTGTCCTCTTTCACGGATGATTCCCCCTTTCGCTACGTGGTGAGCTGCCGCATCTATGTGTTTAATCAATGCCCTTACTGGCAATATTGACCACGCTCCAAATTAAGAGATCTCAAGATCATGATTCTCACCTCGTGTATAAGTTTCAAGATGGCCATCTAGTTGACTGGGGCGTATTTTCCTATTCCAACATCTGCTTATTCTACCATTTAGTGAATGCTTGTTAAGCCCTGAGTACCGCAAGGTAAAAAAGAGTGTGTAGTAGAATACCTAATACTTAGCCGTGCAGTACCAGCCCATACATACTGCTACCGGTTCACTCGTTCCTGCCTTCCAGAAGTTGTTTGCTGCCCACGCTCTATTGTCCCCAACACCACCACACGTGGAAGGAGCTGCTTTGGGATGCGTGCTGATGTCGACCTTGACCTTGACCTCGACCTCGCCCTTCACCCTCAACGTCCCCTCTTCCGCTCTCCCGTTCAGTCAACTCTTCTAGAGGATTGATTAACCCCTCTCATTTAGACGGAGCCTAACCAATGTGGTTTCTTTAATTACAATATACTCTACCGTTTTTCCGATTTTCGAGTCTTCGCTTCTCACTTTATTATATAGCACGGGAACGTCGTAGGTCGCGCAGGATGCGTTACGAGAATTGGGATGTGCTTCTCTTCCCCGAGAACTCTAAAGTGCCAATCCAAGAGTTCAAAACGCAATGCTTTGTGATCAAAGGCAGGGGTACGTGCAGGGCAACTGACGTACAGTATGCACTAATCCTCGGGCTACAGGGTCCCCTTATCTACAAAGTCCTGCCCCCGTTAACCCGGCTGCGTATTACCTTCCTCGGGGGAACATGGGCTTGCTACCGGTGCTCACAACTTTTATACCAAGCATACTGCCGAACACACCATTTCGGGTGTCCGTCCATAGTTGGGAAAGGCCTCGCCCTAGCCGGCTGATGGAGAGTTTGCTGCAGCCCGATGATACCTTGCTTTTTGAGGTTCGAATCTTCATTGATGGCCTTTTTGTCTCGTGAGTTGGACTTTCAACAGTCATTAAACGGAAACTAACTTCAAATGCGTTTAATCACATAGAGGAAGCGTCTTCGGTCAAAGGACCAATTGGCCCCATATCATCGGTGAGTAGGTCCAGTCTGCAAAATGAGGGCACCTGTTCAATCTATGATTGCTGATTGATAGGTGTTTTCTAGATCTAAGTTCCCGTATGTGATCTCTTGTATCCTTCACCCTATTGCGAGCACTATTTCTGAAATAGTATTTCACCAGATATCGACAAGAGTGGAAATCAGGACAACCTTCGCTTCCCATCATTCCACCAGGAGATACTCGAGCAACAGCACTGGGATGCGGGCGAGCTTCATGGCAGGGTTAGAGTAGTCATCTCCGAAGGATTTGCTCGGCCACATCGTAACCCGCCATTTGAGCGTGTGAAGGAAGTTATTGCATTTGCTTTTCAGCATGCACCCTTACGTGAGTTCCTTTCGCTCCCCGCAAAACAACCGCACCTAACAAGAAGTAGAGATCTTGGAGTATTCTAGTATTGCTTGGCCTAATGCCTCAATGTGGAGTCGAGAACCCCGTCTTTTCAAATATAACTCGCGAGGTGAGCTTAGTGACTTGAAAGAGCCGGAGGATACGCATGCCCACTCGCCTACCAGACATGGTGCTCGGCAGGCAGCGGCTATGAGCAGCCAAATCAGCAACCCGGCAGCACAGAGCTCTTGGATGTACCGAAATTACCATGGTACTATTCCTCAAATGCAAGATAATACTCGCGAATCACGATGGCCTCAACAGGAGCAGTTCATGCCGGACCCTTTTATCGACCCCTATGTGCTAGATCCATCTGCACGCCACCGAGGTGCGAGGCCATCTTGGGAAGACATCTCTATGCCGGACTACGTTTCAAGTTCAATTAGCAGTCGAGCTATTTCGAATATGACCGGCATTAGCTATGAGCACAGTAAGCACCCTAGCATCATAGCCCCGATCGATGAAGAGTCCTACAACCAATTGATCGAAGCTATAAGCCCCCCGAAACCACTATCCTGTGGTACTCAGGCGCCCGCGAACACACCCTCCGCCACACTACCTATAGTCCAAAAGCTCTCCGCTGCAGCTGAAGCCCGCCCGGCTTACACTAAAGGCGGAGGTCGAGCATCGGTTTTGAAGGAGAGATCGCATCCGGACACTAGAGATGTTTCTGAATCCAGTGCGCCTTCTAACCTTCCCGCTGATACTATAAAGACCACGGTAACAAGCATACTGCATGTCAGTCCGACCGTGCAACTCAAAGGTAGAAAAGAGGGGATGGTGTCAGATAAAAAGGAAAACGAAGGTACGGTAGAAACTCCTTGCAGGGGGGGTGACAAGGTCAACCATACTACATCCAAGACAACTGTGCGTACCAGTGGAACCCTGGAAACTCCCAGTGAATCCAAGAGAAGACAATCCGCGGGTTCTACACGCAGGGAAAGCCTCAGTCTTTCCAGAGGAGAGCCAATTCTGCTTTCCCCGACGCAAGACTTGTCTGAAGCAGAAGACCTTATCCGACAGGCTGGTCTTGAAGAGCTTCTAGGGCCAAGAAGCCACCGTGCAGGTTCTGCAGTGGAAGTGGCTGAGATTGACTAACTTTATCCTGACACTTGAAATTGAGTGATGCCTTTATTGATGTTCTTTTCATCTCTTTTTCTTTTTCTTTCTCTTTGTTCATTGCCCGTCTCTTAAAGGTATCATCTCAGGGTTTCACCTCATTCTCTCATTCACGGGCTTCATAGGCAACCATTCCAGTAACTGTATACCCTATACCTATCAGACTTTCACTTTCACTTTCAACTAATGCATGTACCATGTGTCTCTGGGCCATGTGATAGCTTAATCAAGTATTCACTGAGACATCCACAAAAAAAAAAAAAAAATAAAGAAGGAAAAGAAAAAATTCAGACTTACTGCGTGTTACCACTGTTTTCTAACATTCTATTGTCTTCAGAGAGTTACATTCTATAAGCAAATGTGCAATTATCGATTATATACTAAATGCAGGAAGGTGCAGGTTGTCACTAAATTGAGTAAAGGGCCCCCCATGTTTGTTTATACTTTCCCTGTTACACTCCTTCAGTTTGCTTCCCTGTCCTTCATCTCACTCATAACTCTCACATACTTCAACGCCTCACACTAAAACCAACCAAACATGAGTCTGTCTTACTCTGGCCCTGATTTTTCTGTCAACAGTTTCTCAAGCACCCAGGTCTCAGACAACCATTCAGGGAAATGCCGTCAGTCGCCGCAAGTAAATGACCTCAATCTTTCTACTACTTGAACACTGATACTTCTTCTTCAGCCATCCTCTTCAGAGGAACCATGTATTCGAGCCAGTGCTCCTTGAGGATTTTCCCAGTGGGCTTTTAATATGTCGCCTTGCTGGAATATCCCTACTGGGTACCGGACGTGTACTGACTGGAGTGCTATAACCAACGCCCCTTTAACCGTAGGTTATTCGAACAGTAGGTATACCGTTACACCAAGTGATACGGGTCTTCAATATAACAAAAATATTTATCCTGCTTCCCTTACAAATGCTGTTTTTCCTTGTGAGTCGCACTCCGCCAGTTGGCCATCATGCTGCTGCTTCGTTTGCTGGTGGTTTAACATTACCTCCGAGAAAAACGAAAGATACTGCTGTCCGTTCTTCTCCCGAATTTCACAAAGCTGTCAAAATTGAGCGTGACTCGTCGGAAAGAAAGATAGAACACGGAACGGATGATACAATGGCTATAGTCAGAGATCCACTTCCACGATGTAGCCCTGAACTTCAGGTATAGTATCAAGTACTCTACATTTGTCTTTCCTTTAGTTCAGTCAATCATCTCACAGATCCCTTCAAGCAGGTTGCTAATTGGTATCTGTCTCTTACTAGTGTACATATCCTCAGCGACTTGAATCCCTACACTTTGAAACCCTGAACCCTGACCAAGCGATCTTCTGTTTTGGCGTACTTGGGACACAAAAGGCTCTGCTTCCCAATTTGCATCTCAGCAGTGGCCGCAAGCAAGATAAATGGGGCATCAAACTCACGCTGTGTGGCCATACGATTGTTAGATCACATACCTACAAAACTCAAAAAGAGGCGAAGGCTCTTGAAAGACTGTCAGCTGACTATCCTGAAAGGAGTGTACTAGTTAAGCCGACCGATAGGCCTGTCACTCCTGGTCTGGATTGAGTGGAGATCCTAAGGGGTAAGAAGAGAGACAGGCATAGTCTTTATACACGCCAATGGGTTATGTGTAGATTACTGTGTGCTCAATGGGTCGCCTGAGCCAGAGTACACAGAGTATGCGCAAGGGCGAGGTTATTACTTTCATAAAATCAAGCTCCGAGGCGCCAGTTACTTTGGGCCGTAGGGGTACTGTTACCGAAGCGAATTCGACTCATAGAACGCAGCTGCCCACATAACTGTACACGACTTGCTAATATCCGGGAACCAGGATGATGACAGCCCTTCAAGGTGCTTGGCATCGAATAGGTCAAACGGAAAGCTCCTGGAACATCTTCCTAGAGCATCGACTAATCGGCGGAGCCTTCGAAAGAGACCGGCCAGTAAGGCTCTGAGCCATGAGACAGACAGAGCACACAAGCGAATATCAACAAATTCCAATAGGCTCCCAAGTTTCTAATTGCAGGTTTGCTCCGATCGAAGTCTCTGTTTGAAAAAGAAGCACCAACGAGGGCATTGACATTGAAAGAGAATATCGCCCAGCTACAGGGCCTCGAATCTCATTGGGAGAAACTTCAGATTAAGTAAATGCCCTTTGCCCCTGCCCTTCTTTTCCATAGTACGTGGCGGCTGATGGTGCTCGTTCTGTAGCGGCATGCCACCTCCTCTCTCTAGAGCAGCCTGATATCAAGGCCGAGCGGCTTGATGGTCGGTTGATTGAATCCGAAGGAGAATACACGGCTGCAGCATATTTCAAAGACCATCCTTACCTCGTTCGGGCTGGGGCTATCGGACAAGTGAAAATGAATAGTGCAAAAGTAGCGGTTCAAGAATCATGTGCGGAGAAGGTAATCGAATTTTTGATCTGCATGGTGCAGGAAGACAGCGAGGGCACAGAACATTAGCGAGGCTGAAGTGGTATAGTAGGATAACTGGCATAGCGACTAGCTGTGTGATAACTCCTATTCTGCTTCGGATTTCATGAAAACATGGAAGTCATTTCTGTTCTACAAGTTTTCACTATGCTTTTGCCCTTATGATTCGCAATGTTGCCTTCGAATTTGTCAATGGGAAAATAATTACAATTCATCGAATGAATGACTTTACGCTATGCTGATCTACGGGCGGCCTATACATGCCACGCTTATTGAGTATAGCCTATAGGCAAAAAACCTCGGAGGTATCATGCTTGCTACAGCATGAAATAAGCATGTCCAAGCCAGAAAGAAACATTTCTCAGCCTCTATCTTTCAATCTGATCAAGAATCGTAGGCAGTACCAACAACAGTACATTCTGAAAC
>MBFL02000388.1:0-32288 GCA_001696595.2 Aspergillus hancockii | reverse complement strand
CTCCCAACCCCCCTAACAGCAACCACCACCATCCTCCCAATCCTCACTCCAGTCCTCCTCCTCCTCTCCAGCTTCCTCTCCAACCACCCCACAACAATAACAACCAACACTCCAACCCTCCGAAACCGCCTAGCAGCCCCAGCAATCTCCTACCTCCTCACAATCCTTCCATCAGGCCTAGCAACCCTAGCCCTAACCTACCTCTTCTCTCCTGACCTCTTTGCCTGCTCCCTGATTAACCAATGGCAATTCTACTTCCACAACAAGGACTCGCATGCTATCCGCAGAATCCAGGATCGTCTGCGCTGCTGTGGGCTCAGGAGCGTGAGGGATCGGGCCTGGCCGTTCAAGGATGCAACTCACGGGGATGACGCTTGTGTGCGGCAGATTGGGTACGAGAGGGCTTGTATTGGGCCGTGGGGGGAGGAACAGCGGAGTGCGGCGTGGATGGTGGTTTGGGCGGCTGTTTTGGTTTTGGTTGTTAAGGTTTGTTATCTCCCCTTCTTGATTCTTGTGCTGTGAGATGTGATATTGGATATGCTTGAGTTAGAGGCTGATCGATGCGATTAAATGTTACAGATTGCGAGCTCGCAACTGAGTCGAGGCCCGAGTTGGATGAGGAGGATGGATGGGAATCGCTTTGTCCGGATCTCTAGTGCGGAAGATCAGGCGGAAGAAGGGGAGAGCGGAACTGCGAATGGTGCTACGGGGGAGAGGAGCGCGGCGCATCAATTACCCCCACCGGGCCAGGAGACGTATGATAATGCTTGGGATCGTTGAGGTGGCTTTCCGATTGTGTTTGGTGGATCATGCTGGTTGTTGCAGTTGCGGCCTGACCTGGGGTTGTGGACTTTCCTGTGTAGTTGGGGGAAGGACCTAAGATTGATACTTCTGTACGGTCATTTGCAGGGTTAATCGGTATGAAGTCTTTTGTTAATTTGATTATTCTCCTGAATAGTTTTTCGGGGGACGGTTTGGAGAGAAGGAAATGCACAATAAGTAATCGGTAAATATTAAATCAATCGAAAGTCGAAACCCTCAGGCTCGTATGCCTTTTACCAGAGTCGACCATGTACTAAATCACAGAGATCTATAAGCCCCTGTCACTTGATTCCTGCGAGTCAATATGGGTGAGGCCCCCTTTACTTGATTCTGCGCTAGGATCCCTCAGTCGGGATACTGATGAGTGACAGCCAAATTATCAACCGTGCCATGGTGTCTGGGTATTCCCCCGGATGAAACACGTAAACACATTCCCCCCAGCCCCCATGAACTATCCCACATCAGAGTCCGTCAGCTACGCAAGATCGCGTTGCCATTATTGTCCAAGTCGTGGACTGTTGCTGACCGTGGTGGTCATGGCCCCATGTTTTGCTTTGTTTGGGGGTCGCCGCAATGGAGTCTAAGATCATTGAACTGAGCCGGTGGGGTTATGCGAAATAATAAGCGGGGGGTGTTCGATACGAGTCCTGTGGGCCAGCCATGTAAGATGTTGGCGCCAGGTAGACAGGCACCCACTGCATGGTCACTGTGCCATGGGACGAGAAAGGCCATCAAAATGTGTCTAAGCGCGGAGCAAGCCAATACGAGAACTGGATGCAACTAGGACCACTAAGTCAATTATGAGACAGTTCAAGTGCTTTTGGTTGACTCCGGATGGACAGGATGTGATAATATCCTCTAGTATTTCTGGGGTTCCAACCCTTGCCGGCTTGCCAAAGTGCGCTGATGTTGTAGTGCACTTCATCCAGGCTAGTAGTATACGTTTTCATGCACGTTATGTTAACCAAAATTGTCCTGGCCTACTCCGAACCTGTCTTTTAGAATGCTTACTATATAGGCACCAAGCAAGGGGAAACAGCAACAGAACATACTGTTATACTGTCACACTTTAGCCCTAATTGGCTCAGAAGGTCTACTGTATCACTAACTCGTCGACATGAATGACGCACTTCCTCACAAAGGCACCTCACTCTAGCTTGGTTTCGGTTACTTGGCAATTTTGGGCCACGTTCGGCCGTTTAGAGCGCATTTCTTACTTCCATCAATACCACCAGTTGGTGGGACAAATACCGCAACAGTAACTTTAGTGCTTTGTTGATCTCCCCGAGATTGGTCCTATAAAAACGAGTGGAAACTACAACTGCAAAAGGCTTCCCATTGATGTGATAAGTAAGACCAATTTTGCCTTGTTAGCCTCATGCGTTACATACAGAGGACCGCTTTTAACCAGAATAGAAAAGTATCTCGTGGTATGTCTTTCGTAACGCCCTTGATATCACACCACTCCTTATAATTGAAACCAACATCCATTGGTGACCCATGGCGCAGTGTTAGCAGGCATATGATCACGAGACAATAGCCAGTGTTGCTCTAGAAGCCAGAGGAAAGTTTGGTGACAAGAGAGCAACAAAGGAGAGATGGGGACGGCCACCTAACGGTCTACTAATAAAGCCCCATGTGTAACAACGACATTTTACTACGACCTTGGAGACTTCGACTCAGCTTCCGATATCTGGGACAGACATACTAGTAATGCGAAAGGGAGAGGAGTGCTTATCATCCTGCACGGCCGTCGGGATTTGAATCGTTTCCTGAGGATCAGCACCGGTCAGCGTGGAGACCCGACACTCAAACACGGCCTTCATATCCGAGTCCAAAAAAAAAAAAAAAAAATTTTTTTGAGCCATTGACCGCTCAAAAGGGTTTAATATTGTGTAACTCCAGCCAGGTCAGCCACTGCGAAACGAGGATTCCCCTCTGTTGGGGGGAGGGGGCTTGCAGATCCATTGATGCACGCTGACCGATAGGTCACTTTCGTCGTCTCTAGGAAGGCTGAAAAGTCTGACTGGTCCAAGATGCTGACACCGTGGTCCGGGACACCTCATGACTGCTGAAGACCATGCGAGAACCCTTATGAATGTGGACAATAATTTTTCCTGGAGAGAGGCCTGTCGAAGATACGGCACCTGTTCGACCCCATGACGACTAGTCATTTACTTGTATTCCTGGGGCTGGTTTTGCTGACCCTCCAGCAGCAAGAGGACCTTTTGAAGAACTTTTGCAGAATCTTTGGGCATCAGACAGCGGTTATCGATCGAAAGTGCGACATCTGTTCGGTATACTTAGGGTGTGATTACTGATCTCACTGACCATGTTAGGCTCTACATCGATGGCGGCTTTGTGAATTATAACCCCCTGAATCAGTATCCTAAAAATGAGACAAGTATGTCCATCGTTCACCGTTACTAGTTGCCGAGCGATTACTGACCTCCTCTTTCGTGAAGACACCGGTCTGTTCTATGGGGACTTCGATGTCGATAATGAGGGTATGCCGAGGGTATATGATAATCTGACAAAACCTGCTGACGCGCCGGATGTGAATGGGGGAATTATGTGGCCCGACACCGTCAACAAGATGCTCTACCTCTACGGTGGCGAGTTCTCCCAGGGTGCCCCAAGCAAGTTCTCAATGTGGGTTTACGACGCCCTCTACAACACGTGGACAACCGCCAATCCCGATTCCACACAGGCGAACATCCAGAGGGCAAGCTACGGCAGTGGAGTCGCGCTCCAAGATCGTGCGGTCGGCTTCTACTATGGTGGATGGTTATCGCATGCTTCCGTCCCAACCTGGAAATCGCCTCCCATGGCTTTGTCGAGTTTACTTGAATACGACATGCTACAAAACACATGGATGAACTCATCGGGTCCGGACTCGGTCGGCCGCGCCGAAGGAGCCATGGTGTATATCCCAGCGAGTGAAGGCATGTTGGTGTACTTCGGGGGCATACAGACACCGGGTAACAACGGCACCTCTATCGCCCAGCCTATGGATGTGTGTACCCGATTATTACCCTCTTGGGTTACCGTTTCGGCAACTAACACAAACTAGACGATTTTGTTATATGATGTTTCGGGCAGTAAGTGGTATACTCAAAAGGCAACCGGCCAGGTTCCGGCAAACAGGAGGAGGTTCTGTGCCGGTGCAACCTGGGCTCAAGATTATTCTTCGTATAATGTTTATCTCTACGGTGGCCTCCCTGTTTCGGGAGGTCCTGGCTTTGATGATATCTACATTCTGTCCATGCCTTCTTTCAGGTGGATCAAATGGTAGAATGTAGGACCCTGAACCGCTCCAGGATGATTAATTGACATTTCTTAGGTATCCAGACTCCCCCGGCACCGGTTATCCTCATCATTCGTTGTCTTGCACTGTTGTAGATGGGACCCAGATGATGCAAGTAACATGCCAAAGAAACTGTTCTTTACCGTGTATATCTAATCAGAAGCAGCGTGATGGGTGGCACATACCCAAACTCCACGGACTGTGATGTGCCCAAGATATTCGCGATGCATAACATGTACCTGGGAAAGCAAAATCCGGAAGGGGCGAAATGGGCTAAATTTAGACCAAACCTCACGGAGTACAAAGTTCCCTCCGAGGTTATCTCTGTTATAGGAGGATCGTACGTTTTCGTTCCCGCCAGCTGCCACACATTTGAAGCTGACAGGTTTCCCAGTGCAACGGGGGGTGCCACTACCAGAGAGCCCGCACGCGGCTTCGCTAGCCGCGATCTGGAGGTTTACTTTGAGCGCATATATAAGGCACCGCAGCGCTCACCCACCCGCACGATCCCAACATCAACCTCGCCGCCATCTGGTGAGGCCTCGTCAGAGTCGACGCCTGTCGGGGCGATTGTGGGTGGTGTCATCGGCGGTATCGCGGGAGTATCCTTGGTGGCTGCCATTCTCTTCTTTTACTTGCGGCGGAGGCCGAGCACAAGTGTGTCGACCGAAGAACCACAGGACGAACAACAACCGCAAGATACAAAAGATCCCGGAGTGACAGGTCAGGATGAATATGCTGGACGCGAATTTAGGAGCAGCGAGCTGGACAGCTCGGTCCTCGTTGAGTTGGAGGCTCCCATTTCACCCATAAAATCCTCCCCGTCTACCTCTGTTCCGGACAATATCATCAGCCCAGCCTCCCCACAGCGCGGACCGGCTGCATCGCCTTATTACTTGGAATAGAAGGCATATGTGCCCAAGCAGCCACCGCGATTGAACCAATGCTTGTAAGGAACTCACCTCCTCTGATCAGCGTACTAGTAATAACCTTCCACCGGTACGCCCCTACCGAAGACCGGTGGTCTATGCATATACGGAAAGTTTGTCTTTTCCGATATCCTGAGCCGATCTCGCTTTTCGCGCTGTCTCCTAGGTTCTAATTGTAATTTAGCGTCCAGATCTGAGTAAGACATCATGAACAAGTTGAGAAACTCCGGATACCGCTTCCATAACATCAGGACGAAATGGTGGTGTCTTACAGGCGCCTCTCGAGACGACAATCTCGACCGTTTACAGACAAAAGGACTACGGCACTGTCCAGGCCACGTAAAGAGAAGCGTGGCCTAAGCGAGACTTTTGGCTATAGATTGTGACCGCTTTATTCAATGCTTACTAGCTTTACTGTAAATTACGGTTATTCTTTGACCCACAGCCCGTAGTAGCTGCTTGCTATCTCGAAACATTACCTATTTAGGGTTCTTTCATCCAAACCAAAGTGAGATGAGACCTTGTCTGCTGGTCTTTATGTTTTCCTTGATTTTTTACAACTTCCCAATGTGCACTATCACATCATCTATCCATACTCTACACACCCTACAAGGCTGTGACCTTCTTCACTCAAAGAGGTCGAACTGGCGTGCAGAACCTGTAGCGCGATAATTTTAACCTTAATTGTCAATGCATGGCAACGATTAACTCTGTTGACTGCACTACTAGAATACTGATCTTTTACTGTTATTAGAGCCTCATATCCTGGCAGCACAAATTCTTGGCATTGCTTGTTTTATTGAGAACTCACTGTGCATCATTATGCACAGCCACACCCTAAAAGCCCAGACGCTCCTTAGCACAAACCTAGTCAGGCTCACACAAGGAAACGCGACGAACAATTTCTCCATAGCCCACCTTTGCAAAGAGTAGCCAAGCTGTCAGTAAAAGTCTGCCTAGCTCTCGAATCCTTCTGCCTACTAGTCTAGTTTCTAACTCTCCTTTAGGTCCCATGAAAACCCCTACAGTACCAATCTATAGAACCCCTGCTAGAAACACCAACCGAAGGATCAGCCAATCAGTAGCTGCTACGTACGGAGGATCCAATTTCCCATAATCCGACAGATCGTAGTGAAATCTGTCCTGATATATGTAATCCGGTCGATGTTCCTTCCAGTAGTTCATAGTCTCGTCTCCCCCCGGCTATTTTCAACCCAATTGCACCAGCATCCATAGTACTTATCATTATTGCAAAACACATGTATTGGTTCTTCTTTCTACCTGCCTTGACCACAACAAATACTAACTTACTCTCCCTTAGATAAACCCCAACTATGAAGCTCCCCCTCAACCTTCTTCTGCTCCTCGGTTCGACCTCCATCGCCCACAGCGTTTTGGTCAAGGCCCCAGGCGCCACCGAAGAAGAATGCGGACGTCTCGGAGTCATGTACTATGACCCCGACAATCTCCCTTCAGGGACTACTCCTGAAGATGTGCGCAAGTGTGCGGCCCATCCGTTGAGCGCCCAGAACTATTGGGGCTGGGGCGACTATTTGCCAAGATGGTTTCCTTAGGATGCGCATACCGACAGCCTCCATGTGCTTGTATGGGGGAGGTGGTTTTTATACATTGTCCTGGCTGCAGATTATGTGTTGTGCCTCTCACGGTACCGGTGATCAGTGTTGGGGGAAGGCAAGGGAAAAGATAGTGGAACGTGGTGGTTTCACTGTGGTTGTTGGATTGTATTGGTGTGCTATGCGGCTGTTGAGGATGGATCTTGCATGTACTCCCATGTTTCGTATCCCTTATACAAGACGCCGACTGGTGTCTATGTATTTGTGATAATGGGCATTTGGCCATTTTAGCCGAGTACGAGTCGCTCACTTTTCTTAGCTGAAATTTCTGATTACACTTCTTCTTTGTGCCACATCCTCCCTTTGTAGTTAAGACGGATGGCATTGAGCGTAGAAAGCTAGGGCGGAGATGCAAAACAACGATGCGATAGGAAGGACTGACTATCTAAATTATCTAGAAAATATGGGGTCTTTTATAAAGAAGCTTAAACAAAGTGCTTTGTATACAGGTAAATGGCTGGATTCGAAATTCAAGTCTCGGTCTCAGATTGTGGAAGACGACTTGAATCTATATCGCCGGTTATAGCAGATGTGTACATTATGAATCTTTACCAATCCTTGTTCTTGCGGGAGTCGGCGTAGTCGCAGATTCTGCGGATGAGGAGGGACGGGAAGTTATTCATGATCTCAGCCGCTTCTGTCTCCACGCAAGATACACCTAGTTCTTTTCCTAGCTTATCGTGTAGTTGACGGTCTTTCACGATCTGATTTGCGGATGCAATAAGTCCGTAGTGAACAAGAGGCCCATTGGAGCTCCGTAGAGGTCGGGATATAATTTTCGTTGTATCGCAGCGACGGCAAGTAGTAGATTTAGTATCGATTTTGACATGAACACTATCCACTCCATACAAACAGTCCTCTTCAGCCGGACGAGCAAAAGGAGCAGCTGTCTGAGGAAGTTTCTGCTCGATTTCAGCTAGAAAATTGAGAAATCTTCCTCGTCCAGAGAGATGATTGGCTTGCAATTTGGACAGCGCGGTCAACAGGATCTGTGGCGGATGATTGAGCATGCCGGTGTGTTGGAAGTCGCTCCCCACTCAACATCTTGCCATAGTCGTACTGCATCACGCCTCCGTGGGAGTTGGTAGGCTTGCTGACGACAATATCCCCGAGACCAATGTGGACATCATTGCTCGGCACGCCTCCACCAATTCCAACCACCAGACCAAACCGAATGAAGCGGGAGCTAGAGAGCAGCTGCATGGCGACTGTGGTAGCGGAGGCGATACCGCACGCACCCCTGGGCAGGCATGCAATCGCCACATTGTGACTGCCAAGTGTATAGGGATTATGATCATTCTGCTGCACAGGCAGGTCCTCGTGGACTTCATCGAGAAGAACACTTCCTCCCGTGGGCAAATAAAATTCCGTTTTCTGCTGCACGAGGAGTACAAGCCTGATGCGCTAGCAAATGTACCCTGAGAGCATCCATGTCCGCCACTGGCGGTCCATTATTTAAATGCAGGAGTAGGGCCGCACACTACCATCTAAACAGTCGTGCGCCTTACAATCTCTGATCTTTGGTTGAGCATCGCTGTTGTTTCTCCCCTTCCGCCGCCTTCAATGATGGCTGCCCTCCTTCATCAAAAACTATCAAATCCACTGCGCTCCCCTGGAATTATTGGTTCGGTCACTAATTATGTTGACACGGTCCTAGACCTTTTGAGCTGTGTCTATGTAAACAGCATTTGGAATGTAGCAGCTATGAAACAGCTCCAGAAACACCTGAGCCTGACGACAACGAACACGGGTACACTAGGCATGTATGCTTCGAAAAATGCCGTGTGATGCACCATCGTCAAGATGCTGGGCTTGCTTCTACGGCCACGAGGAAGGGGCCTTTCAAGTCTCACGTTACCCGTCGAGATCGTGGATCAAGATTTGGTTGCCCATTTTGGACTTCCTCCTTACTCCAACCGTGCAGTATCTCTACAAGTCGGACAACGACCAAGAGAATGATAAGCTTTGTCAATTGCCCATTCGCTGTGAACTGCATTTTTTCCACATTGAGATCCCAGCCTGGATTGAACGTCTAACCGGACCTCCGGCAAAGCTCCTATCGTATCTTCGACAGCAACAAAACCTTCAGACATTAGCGCTGTTAATCTCCGTTGAGGCTCCGCGTTAGGGTTGACAAGGGAGAAACAGGGAAACCTATGGCCAAGATTGACTGTAGCAACTACCAAACTTCAGGGTGGTTCAAATCCTCAGCCTGCAAAGTATTCGCGCTATCAACCAGTGTCCAATCAAAAATATTTCAAAATGCCGACATCGACAGGCCAGTGATGGCATATGTTATGAGCTTGACGACGTAGAAGCACTCCTGAATATCGCGTATAACTGCCCTTTTTTAAAAAGGCCTAGCGTGGGGCGCACTATCTATACGGGGGAAGAGCTGGTGGAAGGCCTTTTTCTATGTCTCCTGCGTAACCTTCTCTCGAAGTTCCTCGAGCTTGGGCTGAAGTTTCGCCTGGACGGTGCAAGGTTGCAAGACCTCGCACACCACTGCCCGAAAACTCACTGTTTCACGCCTACCTAAGTGTTAATTATGTCTGTCTCTCGCGCTGATAGCAAAAGCCCTTCCACCCTGCAGGTTAGAGATCATGCGCCTCGCAAGGATAAGGTTTGAAGATTATCGAAACTTGCTGCAACGGAGAAAATTTCAGAGAATTGTAGCGGAGTGGCGCAGGATATTCCCAAAGCTTCGAGTGATGCCTTGTCCAACCGACACTGACTTTCTGCAGATGTTGGACGATGAGTGGCGATTTGAGTGACGAATGGAAGGAATCGGCGGAGTTAGAGGGGCCAGAGGAATTAAAGGTCTTAGGAGGAGGCAGTTCCAGTATGAGTGATGATGAGGAGACATCGTGTGAAGAGCTCGGGCCCGAGCCTAACTATGATGATTACGAGTGTGTCTGGTATATTTTGCAGACAAACTCTGGAAGGCTCTCGGTTATAGAGAGGATCATCTCATTCATGAAATGACCCAAAATAAGTGGCAGACCAACCCAGAAATTGAGACGCTTGGTTGACCTGTGATGTCCAGGCCTGCACTCCACGACCGGTAGCGAACTTTGATAATGAAAGCTTACCACAATGTGAAGAACGGATGAGCAAGATTGAAAGGCAGTTTATTTAAACGGGCAATCACTATCACGCAGAGTAGGATGCTCTCATAAACTGAACGTTATGCCCTGGGTTCTCTGGTTGAGAGGCATTTTGATGATTATATGTGAAGTGGATCTGGTTGCTATGAAGATTCCTTCAAGAATATTCAAGTGATTCTGTGTCTCTAGCAGACGTATGCTCGAGATTTAGAGCGCTAGCCGTACTCACAAAAAACTGCACACTCTCACAGTGCGGAACCAGATAGAATATACTTGACTGTCCGTTTTCCTATACCACCATCCACTTGTGTTATGTTTGTAGATGTAATAGTGCATGTCGCGCCTGTCTAGTGACCAAAGTTTCCGCAGTCAATACATAAACGTAGGCCATGCCGTGAATTACTTGCGCCCCTTCCTCAAACACTAACGTTGAGGGAGTAGTAGATATTTCAAGTGTGCCAGTAGAAGACCGCTGAGTAGACGACTTGCATCATGGGGTATTCCACCGGGTACTGGTCGAATATGTCTGGGACAAACTCAAGTCAAATCCGATTTCATTACACAGGATGCCGTTGAATTGCAAAAGTCCCAAATCTCGGGATACCAGCCTGACAGGTTCCAGTCACTCAAGGTGACATTAAAGTCTTCGCATCTATCCTCCCCGACCCCTCTACGCTCCACCCTTACGTTCTTCGACTGACGGGCGAAAACGACTCAATGATTTTTGAGGGTGCGGTTAACCATTTCTTGCAATAAACGAACGTAGTGTGGTGGATGACGTTGGCCCAGTCTCTCCTGTATTCCGTATTCCGTGATCCATCTGCTCTTGATTTTCAAACGGTCCAGAAATAATTGGGTTATCATCCCGTGTTCCAAGAACGCCCTCGAAATAAGACGTGCCATTCAAGTTTCCAAGAGAGCCCGGTAGTGGTATTCCTCGTCGCCCGTCCAGCGCTTCTTTGATTCGCGCGCCAACCGTCTTCGTCTCGGTTGCAGTGAGCGATGGTAGTAACCTGTGAAGGTCGGATCTAGGGCCAAAATCTATGATAGTATATCTTTGATCGGTCTCTGAGACGACGAAGTTGGCGTGCACCTTTGGGACATGCACCTTGCTATTGACTGCAATAAATTTGATGTTCTCTGCTTCTAAGGGTGGAATTGAATGTGCGATCTTGACTGCAAAGCCCACCTTCACTCGAACCACATTAATGGTGTTTGTTCGTATGCTAAGTATCTCGGTTGACGCCTCAACCTCGGCAACGGTTGGTAGATCACTGGTCGCATGCGTGTCTTTAGCCATTGAGACAGGCGTGACGGAATGATTTAATGCAACAAAAGAGATGCTAGAATCAGTCATGCGGAGAAGGACCCCACGGGGTTATATGTATTCGTTGACGAGCGCATATCATGCAAACAATGGCTGCCCCGCCATGACAGGTCGTTTCATGAAGCTACTAGTAACGATACTCTGACGGATGATACGCTTTGATTTGCAAAATGAGAAATTTTACTAAAGAACTTGGGATTGCTATCTGTGATGGCACTCTTGGTAAGGCCATTGAGTTGCTAGACCAAGGAGCACCAATGATTGTTGAACGCTTTGTTATTGCCACGCAAAGAAAACTTTACAATACTCTTGAGTTGTTCCTTAAACGTGGTTGGGGTATAAACACCGAGGCCAATACACTTACACCAACAGCACGCGTGTAGTTGACGCCTAGTTCTGAATATTAATAGATTGCTGGGACAAGATTGCCCCCACGACGCCGCGATGGATTTTCGAGCTGGACTGAGAACACCGCTTTACTACGCCGTGCTCGCCGGATCATTAGACTGTGTGAAATTCTTGGTGGGAAGGGGGGAGATCCCTGGGTTTTGGATCCTGATCGCCGGACTGCGTTAAGTTATGCCATACATGCTAGTCATAGGCAAGTAGTGCAGTTTTTGCAAGACCATTGGAGCTCTAGGCAACAAGATGAGCAGTACAGTGCCATGAGCAGCTCTGTCCAAAGTCTAATTGCCTCTCTCTCTCTTCGTCGTTGTTTTTTTGGGGGGGTTATTGTGCGCGGTTTCTCAGAAATTATATACCTCGTGAGGTTTACCACGAATGGTTACTTATATTGAGATACTTGAAGCATATCACAAAGGGGGAAAAAAAAAGATTCCCAAAAAAACCAAGGATTATATTAAATAGTAGCAGGCCGTTAATTGTCACTACCCCGATTCCTCATTCGGTTGGTTTCCTTCCCCATACAACATGAAACTTGCCATAGACATGCACCTGGGGATTCTTCAGCTCCTGCCGAACAGAAGCCAAGAACACTCCAACTTCCACAGTAGACCACCCAAGAACCCTAGAAAGTAGCGCAAGCGCATACGACTCGAGACTCAAAAGCATAACCTCCCGATGATATCGGCCAGCCTCCTTCAGGCGTGGATCTTTGGCCCAAGGGCCCATCGGAAACTATACGAACACATCAGCATCAACTCCGGCCATACCACTTATAGAAACCCACCTTATACACCTTCTCCTTCACATCCACGAATCCCGCTTTCTCCATCTGTTTCTTATGATCGGCCGCCACATTCATCGGCCGGTTAAACTTCGTGCTCGCTTCATTGATCAATTGGAAGAACTCGCCCAGCGAGGGAGCCAAGTGAAGTGTGTCATCGTCGGAAAAATGTTCCATCTCGAAGTCGGACAGTTCCAGCCATCCCCCGGTCTTCATATGCCTGTACGCCTGGCGCAATAGCTTTGGCCAGTCAGCGATCGAACCACCAAGATCACAGCAGCGGACAAAGTCGAAATAGTCTCTTTTAAAGGCCCACTCGGCTTCGACGTCGTCGACAAAGAATTCGAGGTTCGGCGGTATCCAGGCTGGTTGGATCGGGCTGAGGTCGGTACCGACTACCCTTGCGCTGGGATATGCATCCGCGAAGTCGATAGCCCAGATACCTAACATACCAACAGATCAATGAGCCTGCTCTTAGTGTGTCGGAGAAGGTATTTTCCATTCCCCGCCCATACGTACCTGTACCCGTGCCAATGTCAAAAACATGTTCGACATCCTCGGAGAGGGGCGAATGGAACAGAGCGCCATTGAAATGCAGGTTCCGAACGTGATGCAATAAGTCCTCGCGATCCTGCTCCTGTTCGTCATTCGGCAGCACACATTGCCCCTCACGATAGGAGTGGTACCGACGGCCGTTCTCATACTTGTAATTCCTTGCTTCGGATAGCAGGGAAGTAGCGTAGCTCGAGCTACCAATGCTCCCGACCGCGGAGTCCGTCGGGGAGGAAGCTTCCTCCGAATTGGCCTCGATGGCGTCGGCTTCGATCTCCAGAGCCGGGGGGTTACCCTGGGCATGTTGAGCAGTGTTTGGGGGAGATGCGGGAGTCCTAGCGGCACCCATAATGCGGATATTAAGTGCGCGTTTAGTTTCAGTTGCTTGAGTGGTAGAGGTGATGTGACCGGGAAGGCAGTTACATCCCATCCCGTTCAGGGATTTTGAGGGGACGCCTGCCTCCACCAATTTTCGTCACAAAGTCACTCTAGTCTCGAGCGGTATGGGGTGGTGATGATCTGGCGGGCTTTTTGGGGCTCCTAACGGTGGACTTTGCCTATCTGGGTATGGAACAAGTGGGTGCACGCGAGGCCACGGGATGGAGTTGGAAAGGATTCAATTATAAGCTAGAGATCCTTCTCGGATTCGGTTCATGGGGCAATAATAAACACCATCTATGGCGCGGCCCAGTCTCGTCCGGACCTCCGAAAGCCTGTTTGAGCAACTTGCAGGACGCCAACAAAGAGCGTTCGTTCGCTGCCACGTATCTTTCTTGAGCTTTTAAGTCGAGGTCCCCCAGGATAACCCTTCTCAGTGCTCATTGATACCGAATACAGCGGAGTAGTCGTCCACGCCACTCAGGTGCATGCTTGGAAGAATAGGGCTCCCATACCAATGCCCTACCAAAGGGGAATATCGGTGTGGTGGCTTAAAAGGGAATAGTCTGACTGTAGGCCCCGGTGTTTGGCAGTTCCACGTCACGTGTAGGGAACGCTGCACGACACCCGTAGACCCGCTCGATTAGCATGAGCTCGATGAGAGGGTACCAGAGGCCATTCATTCTTCAAATTTAGCGAGCACCATGGATAGTTCTTGTTACACCTGCCGCCGTAGGCGCATCGAATGTCAAATGACCCAGCCACCCTGCAGGAAGTGTAAAAAGGCTGGATTAGAATGTTTCCAGAAACGGCCTTTGAGATGGGTCCGAGGTGCAGCGTTTCGGGGAACAATGAGCAAGGCTACGGATGCATCGTATACTGCAGCTGCAGCGGCAACCCCCTGTCTAGCGTCCACAAAAGAGGGAGATGCACTTACAGGAGGCACAAAGCCTTCCAAATCAAGTGTGGCTAGTGATATCGGGGACCATGGTGAGGCTCTTTCCAGTTAGAGATAGAAGTGTTCTTGGTGCATTCCTAACTGAATACCCGCGCATAACGCCAGGGGCTGTCGAACATCTTATCCTTAGCGTACCATTCAGTTTAGATGATCCTTTCTCGTCAAGCCTAGACAGGGCTTCTAAGTACTACCTATATTATTGTGAGTCTGGGTCGTGTCACCAAGTCTACCATCAATAGCTTGAGTAAGCGTTGACACTCAGTATAGATAGCAAATGCGTATGCAAGCTGTTCATCATGTATGACAGTAACAAGAATCCTTTAAGGAACTTAATACCTGCTGCTTTAGACAACCCAGCCTTGTTCAACTCCATTGCCGCTCTTTCGGCACGTCATCTTGCGAACGCAGATCAATCATTCCATCAGTCTGATACAGATACACGTTCCGAATTTAAAAGCGCCCACCACGATGCTCTCTTGTTCAAATATAAGGCCCTACAAGGGATCTCACAGTCGTTAAACAATTCAACTTCATGCAGGAAGGACACAACTGTTGCTAGCGCATTCCTTCTAATTTTCTTAGACCTCCTAGAATCAGGCAGTGACAAATGGAACTTTCATCTAGAAGGCGTCAAGAAGCTAATTGCACCAATTCAACTACGACGTGGGTCCCAGACAGGGCGGGGGCAAGATCTGGGGGACACCGTCCAAGGGATTCGAGATTTTATTATCAGGCAAATTTATCTGTGTGCATTCCAGAAACCAAATGCCCAGGGTTGTATATACCATTGCTAACCATAGTCATTCTCTTAGAATTGACACTCTCGGAGCAACTTACACACGTCCGAAGTTATTATCAAACTCGACTTCTCTGCGACAGTCAAAAACACCACTTCCGATGAGTGTAGACAAATCCTACCTAGGTTGCCCTGAAAACTTATTAGAAGCGCTGCAATCCTTTTCAGCCTGTAGGGACGTTGTTGCAAACGCAGCACCTCTGGATGAGACTACCCTGTATTCTCTTATTCAAGAGATAAACACTGTTCTTGATTCTACACGGAGCTTCGACTGCAATTCCTGGGCTTCAAAACTACCACAGCCCCATTCAAGCTCGGCACAAGACATACGGATGCTTTCCACCTTAGCGCAATCATATAAGATCGGCACTATGATATACGGCAAACGTGTCCTCAGTACTCTTATGGGAGAAAATATATCTCAAGATGACCTCGTTTACGAATTGATTGGCATGGTTGAGATTCTGAAGGGAGATGAATCCCTGTTCAAGTGTATACTCTGGCCCATGTTCGTTGCAGGCTTAGAGTCCCGACAGCAACCCCAGAGAGACTATGTGATTAGCTGTCTTGAAAAATTCTGGTTCGAAACCAAATGTATAAACGTGGTGAACGCGGGGAACTTACTGAGAAAGTTCTGGCAGCAGGAAGACAGCGAAAAAACGTCTTCGTCGCATTGGATCTTCAATATTGGCCAATTGGGGGGTGATTGGCTCCTCATATAGGGGATAATTCCACCACTCACTCTCCCTTATTCCATAATACGCAATGTCTACTACATGTGAAGGGTCAGAGTCTCATGGTTTATGATTTTATGATCTTATATTTCTTGTCTTTTGAGCAGCATGGAGGACAGGAAGGCGGCATCACCTCCGGCGTTTTCCGCTTCAGGCAGTACAGATAATTTGCTCACCTAACACGGAATTCTATCCTCCGCACTTCCTTGCGGCATTTACTTGTCCAACGTGACTCATAATCCCAATATCCCATTACAAAAGGCTGGATTGACTAAGATCCTGATGGTGTTTTCCTAAAAGGGAAGTGAAGTAAACCAGCATGGGGTTGCGGGTTGTGGGCCGTTGGGAGTACAAAAGGGATTGATCGGTTCTTATGACAGGCTCAGCGGAGCAGACTCGGCGAATTCATACTGTTCGGCAGTCTGCTAGGCAATCTACATGCTTATACCGGGCTTTGCATGTTGAAGATGTGATCTGAGCGCCACTCGATCTCCCAATGAGAATAGAGTTAAGCATGTACCCACAACGGCTCCACTCCATTTTATTTCCCTCTTTAGAAGCCCTATGTCATTGGTTTCGACTTCAGTAGCTCGCATGATCCGGGAGTTGTTCTTCGGACCACAGGAACAAGGAAGTCCACGGTCATTCCTCTGGAGCATCTCTACAAGTACCCCTTGAGCTCCCGGCCAGCCTGTAGCCATATCACTTCGAAGCCCTCCTATATACCATCCTCCGACCAACCACAAGCACATACACCGAACACATAAAGCCATGTCATCCACTAGAGAAGTCCAAGTCGAGGAATACGGCTGGACAGCCGTATCCACCGACCCGAAGCAGCGAGCTGCCACAAAGCCACCTATCAAGCCCTCCATCCCCCAACTCGTCAAAGATGCCCCATTTCCAGAGACCGCTCTTGGCAAAGCAGCTACGGAATGCGCCAAGGCAGAGCTCCCTGCGCACACCTTCAATCACAGCATGCGCGTTTTCTACTACGGTATGATCCCGATCTCATCCACTTGCTTCTACAGCTAAAACTTTTACATCTCCAGGCCTCGCAATTGCGCGTCAGCACTTCCCAGAATGGAAGTTCAGCGACGAAACCTGGCTGCTAACCAGTCTCTTCCACGACATCGGCACAATCGACAAGTACACCCAGGACGTCTTCATGTCCTTTGATATCTACGGTGGTCTTGTGGCTTTGAACGTCCTTAAGGAGAAGGGTGCCCCTGCACCCCAAGCTGAGAGTGTTGCGGAGGCCGTTATCCGTCACCAGGACCCGGTAAGAGCCGGGGCGATCCATGCTATTGGGTTGCTCATTCAGCTTGCGACGCAATTTGGTGAGATGGAGGCAACCAGTACTAAGAAGAAAAAAGGGTTAAATTATTGACCGTGGTCTATAGATAACTTGGGCTCCCACAAGGAGTATGTTCATCCTGACACGGTGGCGGATGTCAACAAGCATTATCCACGCCGGCAGTGGTCTAAGTGTTTTTCCAGCAAGCTGAGGGAGGAGATTGGTCTTAAGCCTTGGTGTCATACTACTGCTGAAGGGGAGGGCTTTCCTATTGGGATTGAGAACAACAAGCTTATGGAGCCTTATGATGGGCAGTTTTAGATCGTGGTAGGGTTTCTGATGGTGAAGCACGGCATTGTACTCAAGGATAGGTCAAATTATCAAGGCATACTGGTGAAATGTGGAATTGTCTGTATAATTGTGTTTCAAGATAAAGACCCCAGTGGACTAGTCAGAGTCCCACGAACCTGATGAGCCAGTGCGATGCTTATTCATTGAATGAAAAGGAATGCTTTGGGTCAGGCGTGAGATTCTCACTTCTGTTTCTTCTGTCTCGGTTCGTTTTTCCGTTCCTCTTTCTCTTTCCCACTACAGCGATAGGCTAAGAGACACGCGGTTTTTGAAGGTCCGTCAAGCCTCTAGATATCCTGACTTCCACAATATCGATGGAGGTTCTGCTCTAAGGCACCAAGGTGTTACTAGAGAACAGGGAAGCAACATTATCTGACAACGGAACTCTGGCGTGACTCTTAACCGGCTGTAAGGGCCTATAACTTACTGATTTTTTCAGGATACCTGTCGAGGAATGGAGGCTACTTTTCAGGCAGAACTCTGCATGCTTGAGTGGCCTGATTCTTTCTGGACATCCGCAGATAGCGCAGTACCCTGGTATATATGCTGATTGACCTACGACCTTCTCTGTTCCTGTCTGACGTTTACTATAGCATTCAAGCTTCACCTAGGTTCTTGTTCCGGTCCTGAATATGCGGAAGGAGATACAACTGAGGCAGTTGTTTTTGAGGTCAACAGCGACTTTCAACAGTCATTCATCAATCATCGCATTCTTGACTTTGATAAGGACATGGTAATGCACTGCATCGGTCACCCTAAATGGTCTTCAATTATACGTCTTGGGTAGGGAGTATCGTTTGATCGCCAAGTTTATTTCGCAAACCAACTCCCCGAAAACCTTCGAGAACATTTTTCAGGGTAGGAACTCAAAACCACGGAAGAATTAGAATGACTGAATTATCTATAGAAGTAGAACTATCTAGAAAGCGGCCCGTGTATAACAAGGCTTTGAATAAAGTGTCTTTCTAGAAATATGGCCCATCAGTAGAGCAACGAAAAACCAAGTCATATTGTAGCTTGACCGAAAACGGAAAGTTTCAACAGGATCTAGATGATGGCATATTTTCAGATGGTGCGCTATAGGAGTAGAGTACGTAGGATTAAGGAACCGAGATCTCATCACATTTCAATTAGTTAGATTCTTCAACATTTACTTTTCGCATTTAGGTCGGGGCAAATTTCACAGGTAATAAATTCGTGAATCTTCTGTTAATATCTCTTTTAGCTAGCTTCGGGGTGAGGTCGACTCTCACAGTTTGATATATCAGGGCAAGGCAGAGGAGTGTTTACGAGCAGGATGGCGCAGAAAATATGTATATGTACGTTTGGCAGTCGTTTTGGTTGTGATTTGCTTTTTATATCGGCTTTACGCCTTTTCCTATTTTTTCCGCTGAGGGTTGTGGGCAAGCGTTAGGCATAGATTCTGCCTCACCGGTGAGGCGCCTGCATGGCTAGACGTTCAAGTGTTAGACTCGAACAGGTTAATAGAATCTTGATTGATTGATTGATTGGTTATGCTTCCGAATACTGTGCTAGTTTCTAAAACGTTTAGACAAGAACATTCTTACATCACGATTTTACATCTAGTAAACAAGGCTGCGTTTTCTACCTATAGGTGCTAGAGCCCTTAGTCGCGCACTAAGTGTCGTTAGTATCGTGCTCGTTGGAGGAACCTTTACCAGGTTGTACAACAGGGACCCTCACAGCAATGACGCAAATGCCATTAGAATGCCAGAGAACTTTAGTATGCCTCAAAGTGAATTCAGTGACAGTAGTATTTATGTTGGGTCAGGCCTCCTAAGTCGGAGACTTTGACAGGTCTAGTGCCTGCACGTCTCCTGTATCTACCTTCTGCGTATACTAGATGGTTCTTCGCCTTTCTCATTGCCTCTCTTTGAAACTCAGATTCCTTGTATCTGTACCCCTTCTTTTTCTCGAACGAAATCGTGATCTCTTTTGAATCGAATAGGCTCCTAGTTCCTCAGGCCTTATTACGTAGCCAACTTTTTCTCTCCGCTTGCCATCATCTTACTCCCACTGGAACAGAGACAGCAACGCTTGGTGCCGCGACAACTGCCACAACCTCGCCAAGAAGAGAAGAGACAACTATCTTGCCCCAGCTTCTATTAGGTTGGGCTTTTTGGGTCTCCGCAGTAATGTGAGCCTCTGGCATCATGGTTGAGTTGGCGAAAGGTCCTGAAATGGCTGGTTGCCTCGAATTTGACTGCCGGTGTGCTTGGATCTGTAGCCAGTAGAGTTGCCGGGAATGCCGTTGGTTCCAACGTCAAAGAGATCGAATACAACCCTCATAGAGCACAGCTTCGTTTCCGAGACGCGATCATCAACCATTTGGACGCCTACCTCGGACCCGTCATCGATTGTATTCGGTCAAACACCTCCCGGGACATTTCGCCAGCAAAACTCAACTAGCAACGACTGGTAGTCTAGTATTCCTGAGCCAAGCATTAAGAAGCATCGCCGGAGAAAGAAGTGCCGTGTACCTAGAGTACAACTTTGAGATTGTTCCTCGTCAGAACACCCATGCGCGTCCGGTTGATGAAGGCGCCCCTCTCCCAGATCCCCCGGTGCACTATGCCGATGCAACTGAGACGCTGCGCATAGACGAACCTAATGGTATGTTCGATGGCGTCGCTAATGCGGCTGCGCGGGGTGCCTTGTTTGGTGGCAGAATAGGGTTCCTCGGCTAGGCTCTAGGACACCGTGGACCCTTGTTCGAGCGGATGTTTGTGCTTGACCCTGCGCCTAGTATAAATATGGTCTTTGCAGCCGAGTCTGCTGGTGGAGCGGCTGGCCCTGTGCATGATCTGATCCCAGGTCCGTCCTCTGAGGAGAGAGCAGTATACTTTATCGAGCTTCTTGCGGAAATTCAGCACCATATCAATCGTGTTACGCGTTGAGCGACTATCAACGGAGTGGGTTTGATCTGTAGAGTGGTGTTGTGAGGGGTTCGTCGAGATATTTCTGTTACTTCCATTGGTGACCTTGCTGCGGTCAATAATGGCATTATTTGCAATCGATGGGATGGTAGAGTTGGGGTTTAGTTGTGCATGGTGCATATCATTCCAAAGTCTACATTTCCTTCAGTCAGTGGTGTATCCAGATGTTCGAAAGCTTTGTGGTGGGACTTTGACCTAGTTTTGGGTGACTGGTTGTCGCAATCATTGAAGATTTCCAGTGATATGACAGGACCTGACTGCGAGAAAAGTTCAGCCAGAGGATACTATCTTAAACTATGTCTTCCCTGTGCGCTTATATCAAGGAGGATTATAGGTGAGTACTTTAGTGTTTCACAATAAACCGTCAACTAATCCATAAACCAACCCACTATGCCTGCACGATGATACAACCAATGCGACGTCACCCCACTCCAACCAACTCATCAACTAAATGATCTACGGATGGATGTTATGCGGAATTAACTTAAATGCCCTGCGACCCTTTCTTCTCTAACCTTTGCCCTTTAATCAAATGAATTTCCAATCGACCCACCTCAACGTCCACGCCCTTGTCATCCATCCCCACTATACACCCGCAACATCAATATCCCAACCCTCCTAAGTCACCTGCTATACATCAAAACCACCAACCATCCTAAAATTCAAGGTACAAAATGGCCAACCAAGACACCCCCACCATCCTCCTACTCGGAACGTGCGACACAAAATACTCCGAACTATCCTTCACCCGCCAAAGCATCCTCTCCCAAAACCCCAACAGCAGCGTCCTCCTAATGGACGTAGGCCGCCAACCACCCTCCCCCTCCTCCCAGAACACCACTATCCAAATCGACATCCCAACCCTAACCACAGTCCCCACCAACGAGAACAACGAGAACAACAATGGATCCCAAGAACCACTAACCCACCTCCCAAGAGCCCAATACATAAAAACAATCTCCACCCACGCAACCCACGTCGTATCCAACCTCTTCAGAACCCACAAAATCCACGGCATAATAAGCATAGGCGGCTCCTGCGGCACCAACATCGCAACAGCCGCAATGCGAGCCGCATTACCCGTCGGATTCCCGAAACTGATGGTTTCGACGATGGCGAGCGGGGATGTCAAGCCGTACGTCGAGGAAACGGATATTACGATGATGTATAGCGTTGTTGATATTGCGGGGCGGAATTGGATTCTTGAGGGGATATTGGGGAACGCGGGGAGGGGTATTTCTGCGATGGCTTTGGGGTATTTTCTTTCTTTACGGGAGCAGGCACGAGATCAATTTGGCGGTCGGGGAGAGGGAGAGGGGAAAGGGAAGAAGAAGAGGGTGGGTGTTACGATGTTCGGGGTTACGACGCCGTGTGTTGATCGACTACGAGCCCGGTTGGAGGATGAGCACGGGTGTGAGGTGTATGTCTTTCATGCGACGGGGGCCGGGGGAAAGGCCATGGAGCGGTTAGTGAGGGAGGGACAGCTGGATGCTGTGGTGGATTTGACGACGAGTGAGGTTGTGGATGAGGTGATGGGGGGAGTTCTTTCTGCTGGGCCGGAGAGGTTATCCGGGGCTGCGAAGGCGGGGATTCCGCAGGTGGTGAGTGTGGGGGCGTGTGAGATGGCGAATTTTGGGCCGCCGGAGAGTGTGCCGGAGCGGTATCGGGGGCGGTTGATGTATGAGCATAATCCGACGGTGACATTGGTGAGGGCCAATGCGGACGAGACGAGGGAGATTGCCCGGTTTATTGCGGAGAAGCTGAGGAGATATGCGGCGCGGCCGGAGGTGATTCGCTTGGTGCTTCCTACGGGGGGCATTAGTTTGATTGATACGCCGGGACAGCCTTTCCATGATCCGGAGGTCGATGAGGTGTTGTTTTCGACGTTGGAGAAGGAGTTGGAAGGGAGTGGGATTGAGATCCTCAGAGATTCACGAGATATCAATGATCCGGAGTTCGCGGTCAGCGTGGCGGATATGATGGGGGACGTCGTGAAATCATTGTAAATACTTTTATGGCCAAGATAGCTGAAGTCAGAATTGAACTGAGGGTTCTATGGCCGGTAACGTACGTTGGCACAACATGGAAAGCATCCCGAAGAGAGGCTACGGGACTCAATTGAGGCAATTTTTGTTTTTTTTTTATTATAATCAAATGCTCTATAGCATCTGCCTCTTTCACTCGAGGGCTTCGTCTAATCGCCCAAAAGCAATAACATTAAGACAAGACCCATCAGTACGCACTGTTGAATGCAAAATACTCCAGGTAAGCCGATCCATAAACACTAAGAACCCCCCATATATGCCACTTTTATTGCCGTTGAAGACAAAATACTTTTGAGTCCCAAGTTGATACGGGTACTCTATGTTATTCGTAACATCGTGATATGTTGAAAAGAATCTAGGTCAGGGTATATCAATCAACAACGAAGAGAAAGGAGGAGTTTAGTAGCGGTAGTGGTCAGCCTTGTAAGGGCCATTGCCGTTAAGACCAAGGTACTCAGCCTGGACGGGGGTGAGCTTGGAGAGCTTGCCGTTGACGTGCTCAAGGTGGAGAAGAGCAACCTGCTCATCGAGGACCTTAGGCAGAACGTAGACGCCAACGGGCTTCTTGCCAGTGGTGCCGAACTCGACATACTTCTGGCCGAAAGCGGCGTCCTCGGCCTTGTAGAGGGCAATCTGGGCAAGGACCTGGTTGGAGAAAGAGCAGGACATGACGAAGGAAGAGTGGCCAGTGGCACAGCCAAGGTTGACAAGACGACCCTCGGCGAGGAGAATGATGTTACGGCCGTTGGGCATGGTGTAGCGGTCAACCTGGGGCTTGATGTTCTGGACAGACTTGGCGTTGGCCTTGAGCCAGGCAACGTCGATCTCAATGTCGAAGTGGCCGATGTCTAGTCTCGTCAGTATACACAATTTCTGTAGTCATCTGAGGAAGCCACTTACTGCAAACGATGGCATCGTTGCGCATGACCTGGAAGTGCTCGCCAACGAGGATGTCACGGCAACCAGTGGTGGTAACGAAGATCTGACCAAGAGGGGCAGCCTCCTCCATGGTGGTGACCTCATAACCCTGGACAGCAGCCTGGAGGGCGTTGATGGGGTCGATCTCAGTGACGATGACGCGGGCACCCATGCTGTGGAGTGCCTGAGCGCAGCCCTTGCCGACATCGCCGTAACCGGCGACGACGGCAACCTTACCGGCGATCATGACATCGGTGGCACGCTTGATACCGTCGATGAGGGACTCACGGCAACCGTACAAGTTGTCGAACTTGGACTTGGTGACGGAGTCGTTGACGTTGATGGCGGGGACGAGGAGCTTGCCTTCCTTCATAGCCTTGTAGAGGTGGTGGACACCAGTGGTGGTCTCCTCGGAGAGACCGTAGCAATCCTTGAGCTGCTCGGGGTACTTGTTGTGGACGAGAGAGGTAAGGTCACCACCGTCATCAAGGATGAGGTTGAGCTTCTTGCCATCCTTGAAGGCGGAGAGCTGCTGCTCCAAGCACCAGTTGTACTCCTCCTCGGTCTCACCCTTCCAGGCGAAGCTATAATCCGTTAGTTTTGGGTCCATCCCTTCAGACAATGTTGTTCCTCTACTTACACAGGGACACCGGCAGCGGCGATGGCAGCGGCGGCGTGGTCCTGGGTGGAGAAGATGTTGCAGCTGGTCCAGGTAACCTCGGCACCAAGGGCAACAAGAGTCTCGATGAGGACAGCAGTCTGGATGGCTAGAAGACGGTTAGAGTGATTCTCACAGATAAAATCAATGAACCAAGTACATACTCATGTGAAGGCAACCAGCGATGCGGGCACCAGCGAGAGGCTGGTCAGCGGCGTATCTGCGGCGGATGGCCATGAGACCGGGCATCTCAATCTCGGCAATCTCGATCTCGCGGCGGCCGAAGGCAGCGAGGGACTAAACAAGGGTCAACAAGGTGAACACGACAGTCAATCTTCGGTTTCTGGTGCACGTACGATGTCGGCGACCTTGAACTTCTGGGCGGGAGCAGCCATGGTTGCTGATTATTTATGAGGATGCTGCAGGCCTGTTAGCGATGATTATCTTTCGAAAGAAGAAAAGACGATGTGTGAGAGAGCGAGTGTGTACTCACAGAATTGGGGTATAAAAAAGGGTACGGATGGGAAGAGGAGGAGAGAGGATGAGGAAATGGGAAAGAGAAGAAATAAAAGGAGAGGAGCAACGGAAAAGAAAGTTGAGGGAGAAGAGGGGCCGCCGCAAGAGAGGGGACTTTTCGGTGTTGGCGTGGTCCTGCCTGGCGGGGCTTGCTGATTTTCTCACCCCGGACCTTTGGAATTTCCGGTCCTGATTCTGGTTAGCGTCTGATCAGCCGGATTATCCAAAGTCTACTTGCAACAAACAACTCATTCAACTTAACTCCAGACACCAACAAGAGACTTTTCTTACTCTCATTTTCTCAGTATTTAAGTATGCCTTCTTTAAATGATTGATATCTCTATTTTCCAGTACGTACTCCATACATTGACTCCCTCAGTTGTGTCAATGTGGTGTTTTAGTGTTCAATCAAATAAGTCCTCAAATCGAGAGCCGAAAAAGGGCCCTGAAAATGACCGCCCAATCAATAACCTATCGTCTCGTCACATGTGCCTACCAACCCCAACCCGAAGGTCCCCATCGGTGCTTTCCTAAGGTACAACAACAGTGCCAGGACAAAGTAGATGCTGACAGAAACTGATCTTGAAACTATCGGTTACATTCCAGTGGCAATCAAGGTGTTTGTCGGATACGAATGACACTATATTTAAGTCCAATCGGAATTACTCAACCCCCCTTATACCAAAATCTGACAAGAGAACCCCTGCTCGGAATTAGTATGCACACAAACTAATTCGCCGAAGGAACCAATATAAAAAGCAGAAAATCCCCAGACTGGAGCCTTCTATCTGTTCAAACCGATGGCATCCCAAAAAAAAAAAAAAAAAAAAAAAAGACTATCCTACGTCGCAACATAATTAATCCCTCCCAACACGGAAAAAAGAAGGGAAAGCAAGGGACTCCCTCCCGAATAAACCTACCCCTATAGTAGATGAAAGGAGTTCATAAAACCACAGGATCTGCATGATCTCGCCCAGATCCCCCACGAGCCACATTCCAGGGCCAATCCAGGAAATCTCAAGTATGTCCGTAATGTCATCACACATGATCTAGTCCTGTACACCGCCCCAAGAAACGATAAATGATTTGGGTCCCGATTCCCTTTCACCACCTTGCGATCTCTCAATCAGAATATCGAAATGAACATCTTCACCCTCTTCGCCTCAGCTATCTTTGTTTCTCTTGCGCTGGGAATACCTTTCCAAGAAATCATCTTGAACACCGACACTTCCTGTCAAATCCCGGGAGGACGGGACATCGCGGATCTGTCATGTCGAAATACTGTATTCCATTCTTGAGCTTGGTTATTGTGACTGGGAACGATGAACTGATTGACTCCGTCTAGTGCGTCCTTCAAGGCTCCGGTTGGACGGGTGGATATTGCGATGATGATCAGTATGTTTTTGCTTGTCAAACATAGGTGATTGGACTAATGGTATCAGAATCTGTCATTGCACTTTCGGTTTGAAGTCTGAATCTTAGATGAACATCGACTGAGTGGGGCTTGTTAGCCATGCTATCTGTGGCTTGGCAGAAATGCAAATGCACTTATCTCATCTATTCAACAATAAGCTACCGGTGCATTCACGGTGCAGCTGGGATCACATGCCAATTGTGCATCCTCATCAAATAAAAATCATGTATTGAATTAAATCATATACAGGTGGCCCTAAAGTTGAAGAATGAATAAGATCCAATGAAATCGCATTTCAGACACCATCATTGAATCTGTAATGATTCATCCACCTCTGCAAAACGTCAGTCACCATAGACCTACTCACAGGGGAACTTAATAAGAAAGAAAACTAACCTTATCATACGGCTTTGAGGAATTGCAGAACCGTAAATCAGTCGCAAGACGGATCACATTATCCTCGTCATTATTAACCGTCGAGGCATGAATCTTGCCCACTCGTTAGTCGATGCTCCGTCCATGTCCCATATCAAAGAAAAAACTTACCACATGAGGCTTATGCAAAACCACATCCCCAGCCTCAAAAGCAGAAACAAGCCAGCGTCGCCCATGCTCCTTCGCAAACTCAGCCGGGAACTCCGAAAGCAGCCCAGTAGACATCATATTAGTATTGAAAGCCGACTTGGCCTCTTCCTCCGTCAAGCCCGCCTTCAACGCCTTAGCCGTAAAATCATCCTCAATCTTCTGCCCAACAGATCCACCTAAACAAGCACACATCGTCAGCCCTCATCTCCAACCAGCCACCCAAACCAGCCAGCCAAAACAGAACAGAACAACATACCATCCTCCAAATAAATCAACCCCCCACCATTAACCTTAATATCCCCAATCGGCACCCAAGCAGTAACAGCCGTTGGCTCTCCGTACCTCAAAAAAATCTGATCATAATGCACCCCAATCGGCTTCGACCCGGGAATATTATTCCTCAACAGCGTCCGCTTAAACGTCAACGTATCCTTCCCCCATCCCGTAAACTTCGCAATAAAATCATACAAAGCAGGATGATTCACCACATTCTTTGTATACCACTCCTTGTAGTGGGCCTCGATGGCGCGGTCTACGAATTGTGCGGCGTTCTCGCCGCCCGGACGCCCGTTGCCGCCTACATGGCCGGCGCCAATACCGGGGTAGTCGTTGATGGACTTTGAGCGGTTGAAGATGCCTTCGACGGGCTCGGTGTCCGGTTGGAGGACTTCTGTAGGGGCCAGGAAGGAGAAGTACTGGCGACGGGCTTCAAGGATGTCCTCACGGGGAAGGACTTGTTTTAGGAAGACGTAGCCGTCCTCATTGTAGCGTTTGCGGAGTTCTGAGAGTGGGAGGGTTGGGTCCGAGGGGCGGAGGTAGGCCGCATTTTCGGGAGTTAGGGGGCCGTCGTTGACGGTTAGAGTTGTTTCGGATAGGACGCCAGGCATTTTGAGGGGTGGGTTGGTGTGGTGTAGATGTTGATGGTGGTTGTAGATGCCATTTTTTAAGCTGGATTGGACACTGGCTTTATACTTGAGTTGTACGGTGTCACCAGTCCACTGATGGAAGCTGTATTGCAAATGGCATCGTTTGTTCCCACTTGCCCCGCATCGGATAAGAAGTCACGTTGCCAACGCGGCGTTATCGCCAGTTCAATTGCTGTAGGTTGTCAGAGTCCATTACTGGACGAGGCAATATTTCCCCATTGGGGCTCTCCACATGGGCGGGCAACAATTCCCTTTGCAGAAAGGTGTGGAGAGTGGCCCACTTCTGGGCGGGTAACTATACTCTTTTGGTTATCTTGGTTCGGATGAGATGTGCGCCGTTCGATGGAATGCAGCTCTAGAAGGGCCAAAGTATGCTGCACTAATACCGGGGATCCGGCAGCTGATTCTCAGACTACAATTGTCGTTCGACTATTTGTGGAATTGGAGGCGATTTCATCAACCATGGTCCACCCTGTTCATCGTGCATATGGACAAGCACTAGGAGAATCCGGTTCATGGACCCCTTCTGTGTCTGCGTGACACCTGACCTGACGGGGGAGTAAGCATTTGAAGGTCAACTTGTGGATAGCTGATCTTACGAAGTAGAGGCAAAGCACCCTAGTTCATAAACTAGGGAAACAAGCGGACTAGATCACCCATGTACATGTGGGGTCACACGCTACAGTAGGTTGAAGATAGGCTCTTTTGCACCTTGGTATCATTGAGAAAACAGAGCTCAGGACCACATATGGCGAAATACAATAAAAAAGTAGAAGAGTAGTGAGCAAGCTATGTAAGCAAAGATGAATGTCCCTTCATTCTGCAGCCGCCAAGCAAAAGACAGCGGCCTGACAGGAGTCAACCCATCATCAGCAAAGGATAACAGCCCAAGAAATTGAAAGATTCACAGTCCAGTAAGCGCCATTAGAATCTCTGTTTATATGGAACGGTAGCTCCCAAGATTGGTAGATATCGCATGAACCTCAAGGAGATACATGATGAGTAAGGAAGATTGGTGGACAAAAACAATCTAATAGAAACTGTAATGAGCCTGCAGGTAATTCGAAGCACCTGGACAAAATGACAGTAGCAAACTCAGATAAAATGTGGTATATGGCACCCAAAAAGCGATGAAGACTTCAACCTAACCCCAAAGATCAGATCATATTATCATATCCAGCCCCTCTCTGCCATGGGCGCGGGCTGTTACAGGCCCTGCGAGTGTGGAGAGGTAATACATGGTCGGTAGTTGCAGGCGAGTTGCTATAGGATCGTTCAATTGTGCAAGGGGATTGTCTGGCAAGCATATCATCATGGCTGCGGGAAGCTTGGTTGACGGACATATCGCTGGCCAGAAGTCGCGCCGTTGAATGATTCGATTGTAGCGTTTCTTTATCACTTGGCTCTATAGGTTGCCGATGTCTGCTCACGGGGCCATTTAAGCTCGTGGACGTACTGTCGTGATCGGGAGGTTTAATTTCACCACGGGCAGTAGCACCCAAAGCATCCAATTCCGTATTCATCTGGTGTTGGGATTGTGATCTGATGAAGGAGGCGCGATCGTCTCGCATTGGTTGATACCGGGTATCTGGATTCTTTGATAGTATGGCATAGGTGGAAGCGATCAATACGAGAATCAGGAGGACAAGCGAGAACACTGCGTTGTACGCAAAGAAAATAACACCCATCACTCCTGTCAAAATTTCGGGCTGGTTGAACACCTTTGAAAAGATCAGCAGGAAAATTGCATTGACCAGATTGACTGCAGCTATAGTGATGTTGTAAATATCAGTTTTCCTGTTCATCCAGGGCTTCAGAATACAAACTGCCACCAGCATAGAAGCCTCGATGATCAACAATGCAATAGTCTGTACTATAGGGGCTGATTGGCTTAGGCTGATAAACATAGACTTCACTACGATGTAAGCGAGGGCTGGAATGACAAAGTAGTAAGCCTTGGCTTGATACTGCACATATAGAAAGCCCCATTTGTTCAAACAAGTGGGATCCGTGTAGAGAATATATGCCGGATTTTTGTATACTTTCACCGATTGCTTTGCAAGAGAGGCAACTCTTTGCGTTGCAAAGCCTATGGCAAAAGTGCTTGTCAAGAACATGACTGCGGCAAGGAGGATTTCAGCAGGCGAGTCACGATGAGTGAACTCCCACAGACAAAGGATGCATATTTGGGGAAACCCAATTAAGATTACCCGGAATAAGATTCCCTTGGTAGGGAGGTTCCCTTGGATATCATTGTCCTTACCCTTGCCAGATTTTTTGAGTAGCTTATAGCCGGTCTTGGATAGCGCAATGCAGATCATTGCAACTATGGCAAAAGCGAAGAAGAAGAGCAACCCGGTGAGGAAGATGTTGCTCAATTCAATTCCCGCCCTATATCCGACACGTTGGATACCGCGTATGACGATACTTTTATTTGTATCCTTTCCCCCTTCAGCCCGTTTGAGCAATTCATCCTTGAAGCCTCTCTTGAGAATTTGAATCGACTTTTTAGCATGGTCTGAGACAATAGTGGAGGGGTGTCCGCCTGTGGAACGCTGGTACCAAGTACACCACCTCTCCAAGAAGTTGACATGGATAATGCCCATGCTCCACTGAAAATTCTGAGTCCATGCCTGCACGATCGGAGGCATGTGGACTGATGACATCCCAAACATGGCTTGCGACTGCATGAAACCGAATAGGGAGAAAACATTAGCGGCTATATGTGTGGCAGTTTTGGAGTGACCAAGGGCAGACGTTGCTGCAGAAGCAGCCAAACCCAGCCCAGAAATAACAGCCGTCGTCCAGCCTACTCCTGGCTGGTGAACAGTTTTACCGTTCGAAAGCTCTGCTTCGATGCAGGTAATACTTCTTCCTGTATCAGAGGAGTTTATGTAGACGCGCACGGACGCATCTAAGTCTGGGACAGTATAGGCAATACCTGAAGCACCGACGCAGTTAGTATATTTGTAGATCGTTGCGAAACGAAAATTTGATATATGCGAAGCTTACCAGGAATTTGTGAAATCACTGAGTCTGGGACCTTGATGTTGGTATTCATAACAGGCATGTCACCGGGCCTCACCGGGCAAAGCCCTTCCAAATCCATATCACAAGGGTTCAACACCTTTCTCATTGCAATGTATCCATAAACCGTGATGATCAACTCTGCAATGACCTTGCCCGATATTGTTGACTTTCCATTAAAGCTCAACGCAATCGTACGGTTTGCGGGCGTGAACTTCACGTTGAAATAGGTCGCTGTGAACTCCAAACTGTTGGAGCATAAATTCAATGCCTTCGACTCGATATATTGCTCGGCGAGTACCGCCGGCAAAGTGAGACATACGAACAAGTAAGCCCAAAAATATATTGGTCGCATGTTTGCAGATTGCTGTCAACGAGTCTTTTGAAAGAATATGAAGAATCGGCGAAACTACCCTGGAAGTGGCACCTTAGGGCCTCAAGTCAGCATTCACCGAGAATATTTTGTGAGATCTTTGTTGATCTCTTGCTAAGTGTTCTTCCGGGTGTGAAATGAAGGAGATATCTTGATGCTGTAATACCTGAAGTTCAGACTGAAGCGCGGAAACAGAGTCTAGACATTCACTCACGTCACAATGAGCGCAGGCCAGTCAACCAGATCACACTCACGCTTAATGAGCAGAGACTGGAATCCACACGAGAAGAGGTTTTTTAGCAGGGAGGAAGAATGTTAGAGTGACAGGCAAGACGTATTACAATAAATTAGATCAGGTCAAGTGGTCAAGATGCAAACGCGAAGGCAAGGTGGCAATCAGTCCATTGTTGCCTTAAGATCGTTGTAGTTCAGTTATGTAGAAATAATGTAAAGATGCGGAGCAAACATTATGTCAAGATCAAAGAGGTAAAGAGGCGAAAAGGTGAAGGTGTGCTTGGGCTTTGAATGGGGTCAGGAACCGACTCCATGGATGTCGTACAGGTGCAGTCACTGCAGCCAACCAGCGGTCTGTAATGCAACACAATAACAGTGGTGCCTAAGGCTTACGTCTTCAGTCGAGATAGTCAAAGAACAACGATCACCATTCACTGGATTGATATCTCAACTGGAAATCGCAGGGTTGGACCGACGTGACGACGACATCAATATGTAGGCCACCCTTATCCTTCTTGAAATCGTGTATAATAATAAGCATTTATAATCTAGTTCATGGTGCTTCCAGAATATTTCTACCTCTTTGCTCTATGCTTCGAATGAACACGTTTTTTTTCTTCTGTCAAGTAGGTTAAGATGACCAGCGATGACAGTGGTTTTGTTACGAGTTTGACTTGGAATATCGCGGACCATGTCAAACATCAATGGTAGAGAAGCCAACACTTATCCGTACTAGAGTAACCATATGGTTACTAGTACTTTCCTTGGTATTTATCCTTGTTATAGGTACAAAGGTACATGTCAAGCAGGTTGAAAAGCCGAATCGCTCAATAATTCGGTTTCACTAATACCCAGGAGCAGGCAGGTTTGCTGCCCTAACAATATCACGGAATAGGATCAACATACAACAGGACCCTTTAATCATGTGGCTCATGCAGGCTACTGTCATGTGCCTAAGTGCAAGCTTTGCGATTTCGACTGGTTGGTAAATGGTGGTCAAGGATATCCCTGCTACGCGTGATTATGAAGAAGGTACATACAAGTCAGCGCTAACTGATTGACGTATCCATATGTCTGCCCTTGGTCCCTCCTTGTCTTAACTCACATTTAAGAAAATATTTTTAAAGTGAAGGCTAATCAAGGGCTCCGTTGAAGTAAAATCGCAAGAATCTCTTTCAGAGATAATGTACAACATACCAAACAGTACTGTCAGGCAATTAAATTGACCGCCCTTTCACACCGCCTTCGTTTGTCTTT
>MBFL02000387.1:0-32291 GCA_001696595.2 Aspergillus hancockii | reverse complement strand
GGGGAAGAGGGGGTGGGATGGTGGACGGAGATTGCCGAGAATGGATTCTAGCGCGAAAATGTCCTGGCATTTGCTGGAGATGTCGGAGAGGGTTTTCTCGAGCGTGGGTAACATGGACAGGGACCTGACGAGGGCGTTCAGGGAGGACATGATCGCCATGTGCATGTATCCTTGCAAGGTGGAGAGTAGCAGCTCCGGTTGGAAGTCTGATGCTGTGGGTAGGTCTTTTGGGGTTGGGGATAGCAGGTATAAGATTGTGGTTGAGGAGGTTAGTCGTGCTCTTGCGTCGCGAGCTTGCTTATAGCCCGACTGGGAGTGAGAGCTACCGTTGGCGGAGATCGAGGACATGGTGAATCTATTGATGGACTGTTGCGCCCTGGACTTCACCATGTTTTCGGCGGGGATTAACAGCTCGCTCCTCAAAGTCCGGATGACCTTGACTCGGTCTAGTCCGTAGCCTTCCTCCCCTGGACCCATGGCAGTGAACATTCGACGGAGGCTCACGATCGTAGAAGCCGCCCGTTCCAGGGCGCGATAGTCATCCCTAGCCGCGGCGGATGATGAAATTGCCTCAGCGCCTGATGCAAGACCACCTCGGCCAGTGACCTCAGCAAGTTGGCCTTCTAGCTGTCTGCCGAGAGAAAGACAGCGCGCAACGGCTCTTGCCAGCCGCACCGTAGCTAGTGATTTCTCCGCGGCGATTCTGGCCTCATCTGCGGCCTCCCACTTTCGCAGGACCTCTTTCTCCAGTCGCTCATATCCCTGGGTCACTGAGGAGACTTGTTCTTCGACTTCATTCAGGATACGTCCCGCCGCAGTAGTTTGATCCCGCGTGTGCGTCAGCAAAGGGAGGGCTGACTTGGTGGTCAGCGTGTGAATATGAGTGTCGATCTCTTGGAGATCAAAGAGCACCCGCGACAGCGGTGTGGACAGATCCAGCGGCGTATCTGTCGCATTGTTGGTGGCTACGACCAATGAATTGGCAAAGGAGGCCGGTGAGAAATCCGGGTCCAAGAAGGCCTCATAATCAATGTATGATGGTTCGCCTACCGCCATGGTGAGACACAGTGGCTCTATCTTTTTAGAGACAATGTTCGTGATAAATGCCGATACAAAGAAAGTCTAGACAAGGGAAGAAGACGAAAGACCAAAGTTAAACCAAGTTTGGGTATCGTATCAATAAAAGCAAGGTTGGTTGGGTGAAGAACAGCGTGCTCGAAGGACTAGGATCCCAGCAACAGACTCTTAACACAGAAGACTAGCCATGCGACAGTTCTAATGGATTTAATAAGCCCATGAACCCAATCATGGTCAGCCAATTGCCCGTTGCAGAGAATAGACTATCTATCCGATGTTGATCTGCTCGGAGTTCCTTTCATGCCATGTGTCAAGTCTATGCCTCTTTTGGTCGTGTATTAGTCAGCGGGTATATAGTTCCCTTTGCAAAATACTGAGAGGCATGAGCATGATTTTGGTCTGCGCGAGGCAGATTAATAAAGAATAAATCATAATCATCTTGCTAGATCCATCGATCTCTGTAAATTTTCAACACTGTGTAGGTATCTACGATTGAGTTGAGGTCGCAATAAGACGGTGTTTTGAACACTATATATATTGCAACAGATTCATAATTGACACCCTAGGCCCTTTGGCGCTGACCCTTATTTTATTTAGGCAGTGATAGTGAAGATCTTTGGATGGATGTGAATAGGGAGCAGTGTTGGTCCTAAAGAGTGGATGGTCAAGGGCAGGGACTTAACACTAGTGATGGGGGCTGTTTCAGCCGCAGTATATCTCAGTGGTGGAGTTGGCATTGTAAACACGGATTGGGGGCCTCATCATGCAATGCTTTTGTTTGTGCATGCAAATCGCTTTCTCCTAAGTTGAACTAAATTGTAGAAACAGTGGAGATCTCGGGGGAGAGCACATAATGCAAGCTACGAGATATTAGTAGCTTACAAGTTTATGAACTGCATTCTGGAGGGAATCACACACATATAGCTTGATAACCAGTACTCACGGCTATATTATTATATACTTCACAGAAGAACTTGTCCATTGGTTTCTTCCACGATGAGGTCAAACTCAGGCTGGAACTCGGTGTAAAAGTGATGCTGCAAAAATTAGTATGTCATTACAATGGCAAAATGTGGAAGAAAGAGTCATGCCGGAGTTTGAACTGCATCAGCTGTATACTGTGCCACTTCATCACTGATCACCTTCTTCAGCACCCCGTTAGCAGCGGCCGCTTCAGCCATCAACTGAGAGTGACACGCATGGTCCAAACTAGAAAGGAGGAATGCCGCTTCATCCACGGTACGACCAACGGTCAACAGGCTGCAAACATAGTTAGCCAGAGTTCGCAACCAAAAAGAAACCGGAGATAGCAATACCCATGGTTCTGTAAGATACAAGCCATGTTATCCTTCCCCAAAGCCTTTGCAATCTGTTGTCCCTCTTCCTGAGCCAATGCAATGCCTCCATGTTCAATATAGACGCCCAACTTTCCGTAGAAGTTACACGCGTCTATCCTGGTTAGCAATCATCGCTATATCAAAGAATGTATACAACTTTAGAAAGGTCATGCATACCTTGGGAAATCATCTCGACCCCCTTTCCAAACGCGCTCCATGTCTTTCCATAAACCCCGTGGGTATGGGCTGCAGCCACAACATCTGGCCTGGCCTTATGAATCTCCGAATGGATCATGAATCCGGCTTCATTAATGGGCGCCTGGTTGCCTCCTTCTGTCACATAGCCCTCGTGATCGACAAGGACCAGATCGGAAGCTTTCATGGCAGAGAAATGTTTGGCGTAAGGGTTCATCCAGAAATGGTCTTTCAAGATGGGGTCTGCGAGATATGTTTAATCTGGGTTCTCTGTTTCTGGCGATTAAGTGGCGCCCACCTCTCATGGAAATATGGCCGGAAATGCCCTCGCCGTGCCCATGCTTTCCGAAGAAGCGAAAAGCAGCCGCCATGTGCTCCTTCATCCATTTGCGCTTCTCTTGGAGGTTTGTGAATATGGGTATTCCTGGTAATTTGAGAGTTCCGCTACGATTGCCGCGGGCAGTCGCTTGGAAGGTTGCATCATCGACTGCAGGTTGAACGTTCATGTTACTGTAGTCCGCAGGGGAGACGACGAGCTTTTGCTGGGTAGCAGTTTCGGTTGCCGTTGAGGTCGACATCTTGGCCAAATTTCTTTTTTTTCGACAGACAAGGTCAATTCGGCTGACCGACTGAAATGAAGTTGGGTACTTCGAAATAAAGTAGATAACGTTGAGCTATTTATCCCCACACTCCCAAAGTCTTATCAGTCGAAGTGGAACGTTGCGTCCCCACCTCATGATAAATAATTCCTGCGGGGAGGACAAATCATTTGGTTGCGATTGAGCGGAAACGCCAATTCAGATCGAATGTCATAGGCGCATATCGCCGAACGAACGGACTTTCGTCCGAAAAAAGCGGATGGCGGATGTTCGTAGAAGGCGCATCCTTTGTGCTCCATCGCTGCCGGGTCTCTGTTCTAGTCCATTGGATGGATTTGATGCCATCCAGTACTTGGTTCTGCATTCTGCATTCTATCGATATCATTGGAACGTCATTGTCTTTGTTTATAAGGGTCAAAATATGACACTATTCCAAAAGCCAATAAATACCCAGTCACAGGGTATTTAACATGATGTGCCTGTACAAGTCCAAGAATGTCGTCAAAATGTAAGCTTGTGGAATGAGATTCCAATAAAATAAGAGGATGACCCTCCAACCAGAACGCCATCTATACAGTTGCCAACCAGCTAGGGTATACAGAAGTTGATCAAATATAAAACTCCGCATGCAAGCCGGCCATGCATTAGCATCAAGAAGGTAAGAGAGAGAAAACCAAAAAGGGAAAAAAAAGAAAATATACAATTAGCGAACGAAGTCGTGAAAGTAAAGTTATACCGCTTGCTCGCCCACCCCTTTCATCACGGCCATCTCGTAATCGCCACTGTCACCCTGCGAGCTGCGTTCTCGTCCCCTACCCCGGGACGGGCTGCCTCCACCGGCCGGGGGTTGAGATGAACTACCAGACGATTGTCCAGTACCGCTACCAGCTACCCCACCAAAGCTGATCGGTTTGAGCTCTCGCCATTGACAGGCCCACATCCCACCGAAGGTCATCAGAGCAGCGCTGGCGCACTGGAGACCCCACCACAGTAAGTTAGAAGGGATAGAGTGGGTGTAGAGGGACGTCGCGATTAGATGTATGAAGTGGATAGTGAGCGAGAAATCGGGAATGAGTTTGGATCGGACAACAAGGACCAAAAGGAAGATTATCCTATGAGAATTCCGTCAGCAGTAGATCTTTTGAGGGGTGCAAGTAGGACGGCCAACCCACCCAGCAAGGCTATTCAGCATCCACACCAAGCCCAACATCCATCCAATCGTCGTATCCCCTCTCAGAGACTCCCAGTTGAGGATCAAGTCTAGGGAAAAAGGCGTGCCATAGACGAGAGTGGTGAACAGAATCAGGGTCGTCGCAGAAACATAATAGGCAAGTTGTAAGAGGAAAATCTTCCGCACAATCTTCAGCGGAGGAAGTTCAGTCCGAGCCCCCGCTGGAGGAGCCCGTCGGCGCGGGGGCATGAACTGTTTCGTGGTGCACACCAGGTGCAAGGTCTAGTCGGATGGTTCACTGGAGGTCGTGGGCACTGGGCCGCGGAGAGATCAAACATACACCCTGTCTTTCGAGTTCCTCCTTATGGTGGGGTTCTTTGGACCTGTGAGTGGATAAGACAGTTCAGTCGCAAATCAATCAAGGCCGTGAAGAGAAGGGAATAGTAAGTTGGGACATTGTTTGATGGTTGTAAATAAACGGAGAAAGCCGCACTGTTCTAGTTTACTGTGGCGCCACGAGCAGAGCCGCTAAGCGGCCGGAAATGGACCGCAGATCACGTCGACGGCTCTTTAACTACTTACTAACTATATTTACTCTACATCTTGCGATAATTCGCCTCGAAACCCCTCCCAACCTCACCATTCAATACCACCTCACAAGGCTCTTGTCTGGTCATTTACTATCGCAAACCCATCATTAAACCGTCAGCGGTAGAGGCACATTTACAATGGGCTGGTTACCCTGGTCCTCCTCCGACTCGAAGAACACCGCCTCCGACGGCGGTCGCATAGCCCCCGACCGGTCCTCTCGACAGAAATGCTGGGAGGGTCGCGATCTATTCTTCTCTTGCTTGGATGATAACAACATTGTGGATTCCATCAAGGAAGACAAGGAAGCGCGACGGAAATGCGGGAAGGAAATCGCGGAGTTCGAGTCGGCTTGTGCGAAGGCTTGGGTATGTGCCGCATCTCCGTTTCTTCTGTTATATGAGGGATCTGGGGAAATACCTCTACTGTCTAGCTTTCCCAATTGCGATCGTACATGAGCAGATAGTGGATCGCTTTGCCGAGTATAACTGCTGACGCTCAGACTGAATAGGTCAAATATTTCAAGGAGAAGCGGGTAATGGAGTACAACCGTGATAAGACCATCGAACGGATCAAGAAGGAGGATGCAGCCAAGGTCCAGGATTTGAAGGCACAGGGGTGGACCCCTCGGTGAATGGGCTGCGATGCTACAAGGGAAGGAAAGAAACACAAAGAACGAAGGTAAAAAAAGGAAGAATAACCGAGAGAAAATAAGACAAAGAAGGACGCAGAGACAGTTAAACTGACTCTTGTATACTCTAAGCCAAAAAAAAGGCTCTGTACTACATATCGATAGCTATGCCACTCCAACCATAATGTCCCAGACTAAACGGCTCGTTGCCCTATAGCTGCCAAGGTATATCGCTTTCATGTTCTTCACCAACTACTCTCAAAACATCCAGTATTAGGATTATTTGTGCTTTGCCATAACTCCAGGTGAGCGCTATGCGCGCTAGTGTATCACAAAGTAACCATCATGAAAGGAAAGAAAAAACCATATAAATAACATCGCGGCAAAGATAAAAGACACCATATTCCCCTGGATATCTAACGTCCAGGTGTCCAGAGAGTATAGAATAAAACAAGACAACATCGCACCGCTGTCGCAGTTACAATTGATAACCGAAGGAGAATGTGAACGAAAACTGACAAGCAGACCATGTGATCGTTTGCGATGGCTGAAACCCCATGCCCTATAAAAGACCCCAACCGATCGATTAATCAACGCCATGCACCATAACGTCCGGCAAACGATGGTAAGAGTTCCAGAAAAAAGACGTCAATGAAAAAAGGAGACAAAGAAAATGAGTCATAAATCATTGTTTCCATTTGCCCAATTGATTCATGATATTCTGTACATGAGGGCCAACGGCAGCCGGATTCTGCGCGTGTTGTCCTCCCAAGCCCTTAGCTAGCAGTGAGATTAAGTTTGGATCAGACACTACTGGAGCATTGGGCGCTTGGATGGGAAATGGTTGTTGAGGTAATAAATGTTGTTGGGGGTTGACGGGAACAGGCTGTCGTGTGGCAGCACTCAAAAGGCTGGCAAGATCTGCACCCGTATTGGGGTTTGACGCCGTGGTGGCAGGAAATGGCTGCTGGGTAGTCGGAATAGTGGGTTGCCTGTGTTGCAGGGCAGTCAAGAGCGACTGTAGAGTAGGTCCGTCGAGAGACGTGATTAGATTGGCGATATTTGGGGGGTTAGACAGAGCCGGCAATGGGGGTTGCGGCATGGGCGGAGCGGCCAGAGCGGGAACCCCAAACGCTGGATTGGGAGGGAAAGGAGTAGGAGGCGCGCCGCGCTGCACCGACTGAGCGTGGAAGACGATCTCGGCGGCAATATTCGTATCAACATCGGGATATTCTGATAAATTATCAGTGGATGTGGCCTTCAGGGTTAGACTAATCAGATTATGACTTGTCGACTCACCGTTGAATCGAACATTGTCTGCACCCCCGCTGCGATCGAATACTTGCAAAGGAATCTTCCTAGAAAACTGGTTTGGACGGGCAAGCCTCACAACAGCGAGCACACCCTCATTGATCTGCCGTTGTACGGCAGCATTCAATGGAATCCGGGGACCTAGTACCAAAACATCGACTCGAAGACCTCGATTACGGAAGGCATTCTCCACATGAAAAATGAAGTTTCTGGACGCCTAGTCAGCACCATCCATACTACAAAGGGATGAAGAGTGGGACAAACCGGTCAACCTCCTCCAAAACAAGTATTTGCACCTCTGGCACATCTCTTGGAGCTCGTCTAGGTACCGGTAACTCCGCATCACTTTCGTATCCCCGGGTCCGCGGGCTGGGGCTTCGATATCTTCGATCCCTCGCATAGGGAGACCGCGATCTGCGTCGTTCCCGTCGATCATACCGCTCAGGAGTCCTATCGCGAGACCGGTACCCGTCCCTTGCACGGAAGCCACGAGGGGACGGTGAACGAGGTGGCCGATAGTCATCACGCCTGCGATGAGTAGGTTCATCTCTGAAATCACTAAATGGAACTCTTGGAGGTTCGTAAGGTCGATCATATCGATCACCAGGGGCTCTTGGGTTGCGACTGCTCGAAGGGCCGCCTCTGCTGTATTCGGGGGACCTCGAACGCCTAGGTGGTGGTGCACGGGACGCTTCTGCAGGGGTAGGACCTGGCCTTGTATTTCTCTGCGGCTTCGAGATTTCAAGGTCTAATAGGTCGCATTAGTCTGACTGAACAATGAGAATCATTCTGGATGGCCAACACATACGAACTTTGCGCCCCCTCACCACTGCTCCTTGCTCCACGTCAAGCGCTTGTTTGCAGGCCGGGGCCTCCAGGAATTGTATGAAACCGTAAGCCTGCTTGATGGATATCTGCGCTAGCTTCCCGTACTTGTGAAAGATGTGGAAAAGATCCCGTTTGGTCACTCGTTCAGTTGGAAGGTTGCCTGTATGGTCGCGCAAATGAGACGTTAGGTATTCGGCTGTCAGAGATCAATTTAGGGGTGCCAATACTAACCAACAAACAGTCTGGATCCCGCTGGGAAACGATCCCAAAGTCCTTCTGTGACGTACACCCTCTCATTATGCAGAAACTCGTCATACTTCTTCTGTACTTCTGGCCCCCAAGGTGTGTCCTCATCAGCACTTTTAGATTGTCGAACCTGCTGCCTTTCTGCGCGCCCGGATTTATTCGACGCCGGAGAAGAAGGTGTCTGAGTCTCCGCCGTCGTAGGCGTAGATTGCTGGAAACTAGCAACGGGAGGAGGTGGCAACGCGCTGACGCCCGAAGAGGTCCCTGGAGCGCCAGCGGCTGCTAAGGGAGGGAGTGCGGGATTAGACTGGTAATTACTTTGCTGGGGAGAGTAGGAGGGCTGGGCGTTAGACGCATGAGGGGGGAGGTGATGATAGGAGCGAATATCATCGCTGGGGTTATAGTTGGGATGGATAGAAGGCTTCGCCTGGGGTGGGGGACGAGGAGGAAGACCCAGGGAAGATTGGAGAGCCTCATCAGTTGTTGCTTGAGGGTCGGCATAGGCGTCCGCTAAAGGAACAGCCTCCGATATAGCAGGGGCAGAGGGAGCGGCAGTGGAGGAAGGGGGGAGATTATCGAGGAGGTTCTGGAAATCCACACCATCCTCACCAGTGTTATGTGGGTTGTTGTGTGTGTCTAAGCGATCCTGTGGAGCTGACGAAGCTGCCCAGGAAGAGGCTGCATGGTCTATCTCGCTCGCAATGGGAATGCTCTGAGTAGAATGGGAAGCAGAGAGTGGGATATCGGGGAAAGGATGAGCTATATGGGTGGCGGAATCTGATGGAGGAGCAGTGGTTAGAAAAAAGTTCGGTTCAGATCCCTGGATAGTAGAGGTGGTCGCAGTGGCCATAGAAGCATATGCAGATTGGTCTGATGGAAGTGACGCATGGGAAGATGACGCCGTGTTCTTGCTCATCGAACCATCCTCCACCGGAAATGAGCCATAGTGGTGGTAGCTACCTTGTATTTGTGTTTGTGGTTGGAATTGTCCTGGAGCCTGCACGGAGCCATAGTTTCCTTTCACCTCCCCGGGCCCAGCATAATGGCCATATTGGGACGACGGATCAATATGCAGAAAAGCAGACTCAGGCTTCTCATAGGTCGAAGTATCGTTGAAGACGGGGTCCATTTGATTTTCAAGTACTGGGATTTTGGCTGGTTCCGCGAAGTGCAGCGGACGAGGGCTCTCAGGAGTCAGGGTCTTGCCTCGAAAGTGAAGAGCTTCATCTGGGGAACTGGGCGTCATGTAGACCAAGGATGAAGAATTGATTCATCTACAAAACCACACGAAAAAACCGATCCCAAGGGCCACACTGGAATAGGGATTTTCAAAATGGACCAAGCTAAGGTGGGGCTAATCTTGGGAAAAAGAACCGGGCCGTTGGGAGCTCCGGTGGGCGGTAAAGGAGAAAGAAGAAAGATGGAAGTGAGGAAAAGAAACCGTGGATGGGGAAGAGACAGAGCGGGAAAGGGAGGAAAGATTTGTTTGATTAGTTTGACGAAAGGGAGAACAAAACAAGGCACGTAGTAGAGAGACAGAAAAGAGAGAGAGACCAAAACACAAAGGAAAAGGAAGGAGAAAAACCGAGTCCCGATAAGAAAAATCCAAGGATAAGAATATAAACAACACCAGGAAGAGGAAGGAAACCAAACCAAGCTCGGACGTAATGGAAAGATCTAGTAAGTCTTAAAGAGCATCCGAGGGGCAGGTACCAGCACCACGATGAGTAGATGAGAGGAGAATATTCCGTCAATCGTGGTTAATTAGTTCCAACTATCAGATGGGGTGAGATGGAGGGGAGGGGTGTGGGAACTGGCGGCAAGTGACTTGAAAAAGAGAGCTAGACTAATGTACTCCGGGAGGTAAAAGTGACCAGGATAGTACCTTGGTGAAGATCCTTTTTTTAGTCTCACCACGAGAATTTATTAAACTGGGTCATGCTGAGAAAAGGATAGGAGAAAAACTCGCATGGCAGGAGAAAGGGAAGAACAGAAGAATCTTCTTGCTCATTGTAAAGTTACGGAAATGGTCAGAGTTTGCGCACGTCAGCTTACAATGTTGCACAAACCATACAAACCATACCCGATCGGGTAGGGCCCTAGTGCTCCGAGGTCTCCTTATGCCGACTGTCTGACTGGATGGTTCGATTGTTAACCAGTCTTAGTGGCGGGTCAAGGCGTGTGCTGGATCCTTCCCCTGGAACTGCTAGGTATTCCACTCGTTATTCGCCCAGCTAGTTATTCATAGAGACAGGTCCAGACCCTGGTAAGGCCGGAGTATGTCCGCCTATATTACACTGTTGCTGAAGTCCAACTGACACTGTCATGATGGCTTTCCCCATTTCTCCGACCGATGTACCCCATTATTATAATTTGGCAATATTCTTATGTGCTAATTAACTCACATTACGAAACATCTGCGAGTGTACACCTGGTAGCGAGTCCCAAGGTAGGTAACTGTTTAGTGGCCACATCTGCTCCATAGGTAAATGTGGAAAAGGCGGAAGTTCCATGATGGTACCAAGTACGTAGCGGAAGAACCCACTATCTCCCTTGACCTTCCCGATCGGCTATAGCGCCAAGTATCGGGAACTGTCCCTAGTAACGTACCTCTCCCGGCAACTAACCTTGAAGCTTAGTCGGATTTCTAGATGATCCCCATGCTTATTACCCATTAGTATCTCGTTCTTAATTTAATGTCCTGGTTCATCCTGACGACACTGGTTCCTATTGAAACACACCCCCAGGAACAAACACAAAGTAAAGTAAGGGGGAATAAAGCCAAAAGAAACAACACATAGCCGAAAAGAATGGTCACGCTTCAACTTCATTTTCGGATAGTTCCCCGGTTCCCCCCTCTTTCCTCCACCGTCCACACCGCAAGAACTTTCGCTTCTAGACGAGCCGCTACTGAACACCTCCAAGGCTCAGATGAGGATCTAGCCGCCGCTCGAAAATGGATCACAAAACTCAATTCAAATACCATCCCACGCGATATTTGTGAAGTTTCATTTAGTCGTTCCGGTGGTCCTGGAGGCCAGAACGTGAACAAGTTCGTCTCCACGCATTCGACCTCGTGTAATTAACGTCCGGCGGTTTCGACCTATCACTAACGGAGCGTTGTGCATCGGAATAGGGTAAACTCAAAGGCTACTTTGAAAGTGCCTCTTCAATCTCTTCTGCCCCTCGTGCCTCGGGTTCTACACCTTCCATTGCGGTCTTCGCGGTACTTCGCGGAGAGATCGCAGACTTTGGTCATACAATCGGAAGAGTCACGTAAACAAGCTGCAAATGTGGAGTCGTGTTATGAAAAACTCTTGCAGCTATTGAAAACTACTGCAACAGACGTTATCCCAGGGGAGACTTCTCAAGAACAAAGAGACCGGGTACATAAATTGTATGTTTATGCATCACTGTATTGGCGCCATATGTTTTACAACAACTTATGCATAAAGAAACCCCAAGCTCACGTTGTATAGGAAAAATGTCGAGAACGAAGCCAGAATTAAGTCTAAGAAACTGCACAGCAGTAAAAAAAGCAACCGGCGGGGTAGTAAATTTGATGAATGATGGACGAGCTAACTTTTCTTTACAAACCACCAAGTCACGATGATGAACTCCAATAGGCGCCTTTGCATGACAGTAAAAAGTAGGAAGGGTAGGAAAGATAAGAGACAAACAGGACCCCGCTATTGCTATGGGTGGAGAGCACGCTCCGCGTTGCTGATCGTGGCAGCAATGGCTTTACGCAACGACGGGTCCAGATCTTCTTGGTTTTCAAATGGTTGCAGCCAGTGGATGACCTCCCTTGCAACATTGGGGTTCTCCCGATGCTCTTTCAAACGACCAAAAGATGCAACCAAGGCCCGCGGGAAATTGGGTGATGTGGCCTGAATTCCAGCGGTAGGCAGCTTGATATAGCAAATGTGTGTATAGTGACTGGTAGGCCTGGACTGCTGCAACACATTGACGACGTGCCCCAAGATCTTGCGGAGACATGGCAGGTCGTAAAATTCGAAGGTCATGTCAAAAAACTCCTGACCAAATTTCGCATCTTGATCAAAATTCTTCATTGCTGCATCGAAAACGGCCAGAGGGATAGCCCCACTCAGTGCAGGTGTTGAGTCGAGATTTTGCAACGCCACTTGGTCCACCCCATCAGCATCCCGTACGCTCGGGTTGATATCTTCACCAGTGATCTGTGGCAATGTGATCATGTCGGCATTGGGGTCTTCAAAGGAAGCATCTGAGGTCTGTTTTGGGGCCTTGACTTCTTGATCAAGTCCCAGGATCCGCTGCCGAGCAACAAGCTTGGCTATATAGATCAATTCTAGCTTTGCGTAGTGAAGCCATAATTTTCTAGAGCTCTTGCAAAACCTTAGTCCACGCTGCATGTGACTTCGAGACTGTGTCATATCTGCATGATCTTCCAAAGCATATTGCGCCGCATAAATCCACATATCCGCGTTCGTTGGGTGTAGACGTAGGGCATCATCGAAGATAGTGGAAAGCTTCTTAAAAGCTTTCTGAGCTCTTGCATACTCAATGTATTGAATCCACAGACCGATGTCACCGTGGAATTTGCGTGTTGCGCGGTCTAGAATGAAGAAAATCCGTCGCTGGCCAGAATATCCTGCACCCCGAATACCGAGTCGCTTCACCCTTTTGCGCCGGAGTGAGTCAAGATTCATTTCGTACTCTACATATCGTACATAGTCGGACGGATGGGACCCGCGAGCATTGAGCTTGTGCTCAAAGTCCGAACGTTTCTTAATAATCGCTGAGATTTCATCCTGCATGTAGAAACATATTTGTAAGTCCTCAGAACGGATCAAGATGGTCGGCAATTTGGATCAATACCTTGTTAAATATTTTCTTTCTCTCAAACTCTTTCAGTTCTGGCACTGACTTTTCCAAAAAGAATCGTGCTTTATCAGTAGCGGCAGACATGATTGCGGCTGCTACTATAAACCTCTTCTTAACAGCCCTCAATGGAACGATAAAAAATGTTGTCGGCATCCCGCATTCAAACGCTCCGACCAAGTTGGGTTCCTGTCCGCTTTCCTAGCTCGGGCTAGCGTATATTGACACCCGCAAGTTACCGAGCCTCAGTTCATTGTCAATCCATCTCATGTTCACTTGGCTCAGGGGCTCCTGATCTTAATTGCTGTCTTTTCTTCCATTTATTCATTTGTTCTCTCTTTTTATCTCTTGTTTTATATTCTCGACTCTCTTTTGCCTTCTTTATTGCTGTATTCGTTCTTCTTTTATCCCTTGTTTCTTCGAGTGGCCGGAGACTGGCCTGCGTCTCGTCTGCGCTGCTATGGCACCCAAATTCAAAGATGGGGATGCCGTTGTAGCGGTTAGTCTTGTTTATCGCCGTGACCAAAGCGCTCATGAGTTTTGCTGAACAATTGCCAGGTTAATGGGAAATGGGTATCTTGGGCACACACGGTGACTGCCTACGCGGCCTTCTTCAGCGCCTTGGTGGTCGGAATGTCTCTGCATTTCAAGAAGATTGTGCAGAACGAACATTACGGCTATCCTGACGAATGGTTCCCTTCGGTGTCAGCAACAATCGGCGATCGATATCCTGAGCGATCCTTCTTCCAAGTATTCATCGCTATTACCTCGGGACCTCGATTTGCTCTCGTGTTCCTTTGGTACATTCTCACCTCGCGCCCTAATTCAGCCCTTCCAAAGTTTGTTACTGGTGTCGGAGTGTTCCGGACGCTTACATGTGGAGGTTGGACATACGTTACATCAACAGATGACCATGATTGGCATGATATTTTCATGATCTCCTATTTGGTTGCGACTCTGCCTTGGACTCTTGGCTGCCTTGCGCTTAGCCCAAACAACCGGCGCGCTTTGAAGTATCGAAAGATCTTAGCGGGTTGCTTTTTCGGAACTCTCGTTCCATTGATCTATTATTTCATCCAACACAAGGTGCACAAGGTCGCGGGAGGTGAGGATAGCTTTATGACTCTTTCTCGTTATCCACTGACTCTAACTCTCTCTCACCTTAGCTTATACCAAGTACGCCTTTTTTGAATGGTCCCTTATTCTGTTTGACGTGGGTTTCGACGCGGTTACTGCACTTGACTTCGAGGCATTCGAGATTGTGGTCAGGGATGTCAAAGGAATTAGCAGAGGGTATGTACAGTGGCTTCCGAAGTAAACCAGAAAGAGAAATGTACAGTTGCCAAAGATTTGGTCGTTGGTATTTGAGGAGAGTGTTCTAAGCTTCCAATCTGCAGGCAGTTGAAGACCACTGCAGACTCAGTCCTTGAAAAAGAGTGTGTATAATCTACTTCCCAGAGGGATTGAACCTGTGGCCGTTAACTCGTAGCTAGGAAAGGCAAGCCCGTTGGTAACACGTTCGGAGAAGGTTTCTTCTGGACGGAGATCATCGATGCCGCCGCAGATGCTTACAATATGGTAATATTTAGATTTAACCCACGAGCGGATTCCTTCACTAACCGGATGTAGTTCGTCTTCTGGTCCTTATGGACCGCTCTCGGTGTTCTTGTCTGGTGTAAGTGTTTGCGGACATCCGTTTATACAACCTTCTGATATCCATAGACTTCCCTCTTTGGCACATGGGGATCTCCGGTTACGAGTTGGCCATCCTCAGCTATGTATCCCCGGTGCTCATGGCAATTCCTTCGTTGAAGTCTGTGGCGACCAGAAATCCTCGTCTTTTTCATCTCCTCTCACTTTCCGGACTACTCGCCTATAAGGTGCAAAATCCGGCCAATCGACTATTTATGACCACGTTCGCCGTTTCTTGCAGCTGCATCGCATGGGCTGCGACAATGTACGCCGAGAGAGCAAACAGCTCAAGACTGGAATCCCGCGTCTTCGCATGGGGCATCGGCTTGATCATGTCATGCGTTGCCAAATTTGCATGCAAAACAAACAACCCTATCTGGCCAATCATGCATGCTGAGAATGGAGGATGGAACAAAGTGGGACTTTTCCTTGGTGTTCTTGCGGTTCTGAGGTCTCATAGAAAGCCTCCGACGAACGGAGGGGACTACTTCCCATCGAGCGGCAAGAAAGGTTCCTCTATATTGGCCGCCCTTGGTGTCGGTGGTCTACTTTTTGCAATGCATTCCCTCCTATCGGACTCAAGCACCATGATCTCGTGGGTATGGGAGGGATATCCCGTGCGTGGCCCTATTGCAGTACCTCATGGTGCCCTCACCATTCTTGCAATGGGTGCTGGACTTGTTTATGGCCTATACTATCCCGGCGTGGCTGGAAGCTGGACCGCGTTTGGTATCGCGTCTGTCGGTGCGGCACTACTTACGTGCTACAGTCACTGGACTGGGTTTTATGGAGGTCTTGTACTTGCCTTTTACCTACTGGCGGTGGCCCCTGTCTTGGTTTCTTCAGCTGTCCGCCACTCACCAGCTAAGATCTTTGGCCTTGCCTTCCTTCTGTACACATTCCTGATCCTTTTCCATGTGTGGGTTGTTGCATATGCCTTTGTGCCTGGTGGGCCACTCGTTCGAGAACACACTGATTGGATTATGATTACCACTATGCTATCGCTTGGAGCTGGTGTCTTTTCCGCTGCAGTGACAAACTCATCCAACACTAGGAGCAAAATTGTCAGTCCCAATGGCAAGAGACAGCGATCTTATTTCATATATATTCTGGCGGCTTTGCAACTAATCTCTTTTGCTGTTGCATATCTTCGCTTTCCTACGAATGACTATGTCCCATACCATAAAGACGATAAAGTCGCGACTGTCGGCATCTGGACGGTTCATTTCGGTCTTGACAATGATATGTGGTCGTCTGAGCGGCGTATGCGCAATGTCATTCAGGAGCTTGAGCTTGACGTGATTGGCCTTCTTGAATCCGATAATCAGCGCATCATCATGGGCAATCGTGACATGACTCAGGTCCTGGCGGAAGATCTTGGTATGTATGCAGACTTCGGCCCTGGTCCTAACAAGCACACTTGGGGCTCTGCTCTGCTCTCCAAGTTTCCAATCGTTAATTCTACTCATCACCTCCTTCCTTCGCCGGTTGGTGAACTTGCTCCTGCCATCCATGCCACACTCGACATGTATGGTGAGCTCGTCGATGTTGTTGTGTTCCATTCCGGACAGGAAGAAGATCCGGAAGACCGCCGCCTACAGACAGAATATTTGTCGAAGCTGATGGGCTCATCCCCTCGTCCCGTGATCTTACTGAGCTACTTGGTTACAAAACCGCTTGAGGGCAATTACAACACCTACGTTAGCGAGCTTAGCGGCATGAAAGATATCGATCCTACCGATTGGGACCGGTGGTGTGAGTACATTCTCTATAAGAAGATAAAGAGGACTGGCTACGCTCGTGTCAGTCGGGACTCTATTACCGACACAGAGATTCAGGTACGTACAGCGGCATTATCTTGTTCACATCCCTACCGCACCTTGCGGAATAACGCGTTCATAAGCAAGTTTTCCAACTTTACTAACTAGCTGGTATGATAGGTTGGCAAATTCGTTATTGGAGAACCCGAGCCTGAAAATGAGATGCGTCTTCCGGAGGAAATGGTGCCTGAAGGCCGTCGATTCCCCCAACTGTTCCGCGGGCAAGGAGTCCGCGGTCATCGTTATCATGTCTTTGACGAGCCAAGATATTGGCAATAAGTACTACCCGAGGTCTGTCAAGGGTGTTTATACCCCTGCCTCTCTGGGTGATTTATGTTCCATAATTCTATGTTATCTTGTATATTTGCTGATGCGAGCATGCCAACATTCTGATGGCCAAGTTATTTCCGATAGCACCCATGATTATGTACTCAATCGAACTGTTTCGTACCCTCCCCCACTGGCTGAAATACCTAGGCATAATAGGTTGCCATTGTGGCCCTTGATGACCATTGAGATATCCTCACTTTGTGTAATTTTTTGTCAAAAGGACATCGACCGGTTGAATCATTGGCAAACTCAAACCCACTGATGAACTGGGCTGTGGAATGTGAAGACCAAACCACCCTGAATAGAGATGCTATCGACCTGGGTGACTTAATGCATATAATAAGTTGTAAACTTAGCATTACGCCACTTCCAATTCGCCTTGGTAGTCGCCTGCTCATCGGATAGAGTACGCCGTTGCTTTCCGTCACCCCTAGCCACTTGTTTCTCTTCTGTAGCTTGTCTTTCATGGCAAACACCCTTATACATTCATTCGTCCTTGAAGAGAAAGCGAACTTTATGACTTATGACTCATCAAGGGAGGATTCCATGTAATGTGACCTTGCAACTAGTATCACCCCCGGTTCCCGAAACTTGTAATGCACATTCAGATTGTGCATTCCAGCCCTGCAGAGCAGAGTGCTGATCCTTCCTATTGGACGATTACTGAAGGGATTATCGGAATAGACTGCATCAAGCATCTCGCGAGGAATGTGCCGTTACTTTATTTGATGTTTGGCATTGTGACCATATTGCTCACAGGGACGTTAACTTTTTCAATCTAACCCCAGAGAGCCGAGTCAGTAACTTTTTTTTCTGTGATTTGAGGAACCGAGTGAAAAGGGGAGAACACAATGGTAAAAACCTTAAAAGTAAGAGGTCAATAAAAGACAGGGGCTCTGCTGATACATTTGGTGTATCTATGGCATCACCCCCCTTGGTCAAATAACTCGTGAAAGGAAAATTGGAGAAGGTTTTGTTTTAACTTACTCTATAAGAGGCCCATCCCTCGATCACTGGTGTCTGGGACCTTCGTGCTTCTATGGGTATACATGTGTTGTATATCAATGATAGTTAGCAAAAGACTTCATGAAGGTAAGTAGCTGGTTTACACTGGATACTATGCCGGGACGAGGTGTTAAACTAATAATCAAATCTAGGGAATTTCATAACAAGTACTATTCAATCATATAGACTCCATACGGGTAGAGCTCTGGGGAATGTATGAGGCCCCTACTAGAGATTTGGTCACCCGTGAAGGCTGGGAGGACAGTGAGCTCTCATAGTGTTTGATAATTCGAGATCTTCATATTTGCAATGTCGAAGCCACCAGTGAAACCGAACAAGTCCTTTTCCGCAGACAAAATACGGCAGTCCTCTGATCTAGACAGTCCGGAAATTGAACATGTTGAAATGGTTGCTGGTCCTCGGACGGGGATACTTCCTAACCCGAACACACCTGTTAGTATGACAGATAAAAGCCAGCTTTATTCGTCAACGGCACCTCTCCCCTCGCGTACTCTCGCCAACGCACGAGCTGCCCTGCAGCAACTAGTCTTAAAGCCTAGATATGCTTCTTCATATATTCCACTCAGCGAATCTGACTCGCAGAGTCCAATCAAACTTCCTGCTCAGCTTCCCCCTGCTATGGTTCCTGGGCAGTCCGGCATCCAAAACCACAGAAGATCTTCTTGTCAAAGCGCATGTTCTAGCCCGGAGTTTATTGCGAGATACGCCCAAACAGGCACGCTTCCAGCCATCTCTTTTGGAAGTGATGCACCCACGCCACGGTGGCGAATCCAGCGCGCTCATCCACTACTTGCACCCCCAGCGCTGCAATGGATTTTTGATGCCGGTACAGGGTTTACCAAGTACGGATGGTCGGACGATACAATATACGTATATGCATATATGTGGCTCGAGGACGCTCTTGGCAATCCATCATTTGGACGAGACATGAGGTCTAATTTTCTAGACGGACCAGACGCCACGGCCGTAACAAACAATGAGGATCCGCTGCCTGTCCTGCCGCTGGCACCAAATACGTCTTTCTTCCAGTCATGGTATGGATCACGGGTTACAAATGATAGGTGCGGATATATGCGTACGGCCTACGAACGCTCACGGCAGGCCCGGCCCCAAGGTATGTAGAGACACCTGCATGATCTTTAGACTTGACTTTTATACTATCGAACCTATGGAGAAGCTGACCTCTCACAAACTCTAGCCTATTCGCCCTTGGCTAATCAACAATTTGCCGGGAATGATGTTGCATACAACAATCGTGTGAATAGTCCTAAGTCGTCTTTGGGCGTTAATGAGGCAGATTATGACCCTGAGCTCAATTGGTACAGGTCGACTCATACGTTGCAGAAAGGTAGCACAGGCGGAGGCCAGCCAATGCCACCTGGTGGGTATAAATGGATCTGGTTCATTGTAGCTTTTTTGATACTGAGCATGTTCCTGTGTCTTTTCTTGTATGCTTTTAGAATCATCAAATGATGTAATTAACAGTAGATATAATGAATTGTTCTCAAGCTATGGAACTTGTTGACTATAATCATTTGGTACTGGAGTAAAAGGATACTCGCATTGCATCTTACACCTTGCCCAGAAAGAGGAAATCGAGTATGTTATGAGCCAAACACCTTGTTCTTGTTTGAGGCGAAATTCCCAATCTTTAGTCCCTGCAGCTCTACTCAATGAAATGCGTGGAGTTCCCGGGAGTGTATCAATGCCTATAATCTCTATGACATGAGCCATCATAGCAGCAGAGGCCTCGATATTTCTCTATGGCGAACTATTCAAGTCTGCATAATGACGAGAAGGTTATGGTTATGGCCTGGGTTGATAAAAAGCTGTCCTCTGACGGCCTTTGTCCGTCTCTGTCTCTTGAAACACCCATCACACACTCATGGACGGATTGGGTTGCTAAGCAATGATTCAACGAGAGGAGTAGAATCCAAAGGTTTTCACTTTTCACCGAGGTGTATAAGTATTGTTGTCGTACTTCCAGATAGACTTTTGATGTATATATCGAGGTATTCAATGATGTATAGGTTGTCCGTACAGCGCTCGTGACTCGTAAGCATAAATGGGTGTTGCAAACAAGCCAAACAACGGGTCGTGCTGCCTCATCGTGCTCTCCATTCACTCCAACAACACCGTTCCCTCTCCCCAATGCATTGCAAATTCTAGCATTTCTTCACGAAGAGTGATACAAGGTTGTGATTGGAGTTTTATGTATTTGACCAATTGTCTATCTGGATTGAGAACACGATTCAAAGCGCTCTATTTCTGAGTGTCCGAGGTTAAACGACTCCGTCGCCGGCTCGTGGGTTGGACGATGAGCGCCGCCGAAAATCGCAAAGATGTTTACATTCACACCATTGCTCGGCGCGCAGTCATCATCTTCAAAGGCTTCGCAGTCGATCTTGGAGCTTGATGGAGGAATCAAGATCCTTGTAGACGTCGGCTGGGACGATACTTTTGATCCTCTAGATTTGCAGGAACTAGAAAAGTATGCTCCTTCATTTTCTATCGTATAGCACCTGGCTTATCTGATATATTTCAATTAGACATGTTCCTACCCTTTCGCTGATCCTCTTGACTCATGCTACACCTGCGCATATTGGTGCCTTCGCGCATTGCTGCAAGACTTTCCCTCTTTTTACTCAGATTCCCGTCTACGCTACGAGTCCAGTTATCGCCCTTGGTCGCACACTTTTGCAAGATCTCTATGCATCCTCACCGCTGGCTGCGACATTCCTACCGAAAGCCTCAATCTCGGAGCCGGGCGCGTCCACCTCTGCAGCATCCGCCGCAGCATCCGCTACAGAAGGCGAAGGAGGCACAGATGCCAGTCACGCCGGAAGAATCCTCCTTCAACCCCCTACCGCCGAGGAAATTGCCAGATATTTCTCCCTAATCCATCCATTGAAGTACTCGCAGCCACATCAGCCGCTCCCTTCTCCATTCTCTCCGCCACTGAACGGCCTGACGCTCACGGCTTACAATGCTGGTCACACGGTTGGAGGAACAATATGGCATATCCAACATGGCATGGAATCAATCGTCTACGCGGTCGACTGGAACCAAGCCCGAGAGAGTGTTATGGCAGGTGCTGCGTGGTTTGGAGGATCAGGCGCAAGTGGAACTGAGGTCATAGAGCAATTGCGCAAACCTACCGCATTAGTTTGCGGTACGAGAGGGGGTGACAAATTTGCCCTTTCAGGCGGACGGAAAAAGCGGGACGACTTGCTCCTGGATATGATTCGGAGCACCCTGGCCAAGGGTGGCACTGTTCTGATTCCCACTGATACCAGCGCTCGAGTCCTGGAGCTGGCATATGCGCTAGAACATGCGTGGCGTGACAGTGCGGGCAATGGACAGGAGGATAATATTCTAAAAGAAGCTGGGCTGTATCTGGCCGGTAGGAAGGCCAATACTACCATGAGATTAGCGCGGAGTATGCTAGAGTGGATGGACGAGAATATTGTGCGAGAATTCGAAGCCGCGGAGGGTGTAGACGCGGCTACTGGCCAGTCTCGAACCAATCCTGGTGGCCAACGCTCTGGCCAAAACCACGGCAAAGAGGAGAAGGGGACTGGCCCTTTTACTTTCAAACACCTGAAGATCGTTGAACGGAAGAAGAAGTTGGAGAAGATTTTGAATGACCAAAGACCTAAAGTCATCCTGGCTTCTGACACGTCGCTGGACTGGGGCTTTGCAAAAGAATCTCTCCGCCTGGTAGCGGGGGGTCCTAACAATCTTCTGTTACTCACTGAGTCCTTTCATAAGGAGAGGCTCACTGATCGTGAGGTAGAGCCGTACAGGAAAACCCTTGGTAGCATGATTTGGGAATGGTATGAAGTAAGGAAAGATGGTGTCGCCCTGGAGAAGGCTTCTGATGGTGAGATGATTGAGCAGGTTCATAGTGGCGGGCGAGAGCTTTCTTGGACAAACGTGCAACGTGCACCTCTAGATCCTGGTGATCAACTGTTATATCAACAATATCTCGCCACAAAGAGGCAGCTACAAGATACTTCCCAACCAAGAGGCCAGGAAAACCTAGACAATGCAGCAGATGCGCTTGACGACCGGTCTAGCTCCACATCAGAGGACTCTGAGACAGAGCAACAGGGACGCGTGCTGAATTTCTCTACTTCCTTAGCCCATGCGAATCGTAATAAACTCGGTCTTAGCGATGAAGACCTTGGCATCAACATTCTCTTACGACGGAAGAATGTCTTCGATTGGGACGTCCGTGGCAAGAAGGGCCGCGAACGGATGTTCCCATACGTGGCACCAAAGAGGAAGGGAGACGAGTATGGAGAGCTTATCCGACCTGAAGAATACCTACGAGCGGAAGAGCGTGAAGAGATTGACATGCAGCAGCGGAGATCTGATTCTCAGACTAAGCTTGGTCAGAAACGACGATGGGACGAAACAGGGCCTAGCGGGCGTCCACTGTCTAGTAGCGGAGGGAAACGCCAACAACTACCTGGAAAGAAGGACGCAAGTACAGCGGACGATATGAGCTTGACAGAGGATGGAGACGGTGCTGATGCTGCTTTGGCATCGGAAGACGAAGCCGAAGCACAGACGTTCGAGGGGCCGGCAAAAGCGGTATATGAGAAAGCCAAGCTCATTATCAATGCTCGCCTCGCGTTTGTGGACTTCACGGGATTACATGATAAGCGAAGCTTGGAAATGCTTATCCCGCTCATCCAGCCACGGAAATTAATTTTAGTTGGTGGAATGAAAGAAGAGACCACAGCACTAGCAACCGAATGCAAGAAGCTACTGGCTGCTAAGGCTGGTGTCGATGTCTCCGCTGCAGATTCCGCCGTGATTTTCACGCCGACCAATGGGGAAGTCATTGACGCCAGCGTGGATACCAACGCCTGGATGGTGAAGTTGAGCAATAGTCTCGTCCGGCGCCTGAAATGGCAGCATGTCCGCAGTCTCGGCGTGGTGACATTGACCGCGCAGCTAAGGGGTCCCGCATTGAATCTCTTGGAGGACTCGGCAGATTCCCCAAGCAAAAAGCAGAAATTATTGCAGGAAGAGACCGGCTCAGAGGCTACTGCGCCCATCGTCGACGGCACGAAACGAACAGCAGACAAGGCTGACATTTATCCAACGCTTGATATTCTTCCGGCTAGCATGGCAGCTGGAACGAGGTCTATGACCCGTCCACTTCACGTGGGCGATCTCCGACTGGCAGATCTTCGCAAGATTATGCAAGGAGCCGGCCACACGGCCGAGTTCCGTGGTGAAGGAACACTCCTCATCGATGGGATGGTTGCCGTGCGCAAGTCAGGCACGGGTAAGATCGAGATTGAAGCTTCAGCTCAGTCGGCCGCTGCACTTGGACGAGGGCAAGGAAGCTTCCTCGATGTGAAGAGAAAAATCTATGAAGGGCTTGCGGTTGTTGCTGGAAGTTGAATGTAAATTATCGATATACTATACCAGCTAAGTAATTTGAGGCTGGGCTGAACATGCCCTCATAAAGTGAACCTGTCCACTGCAACTGTCATCGTAAAAGCAGAACTAATTTAGACCATTTGACTACAAAAAGTGTGAATATCAATCACGAAGAGGTAGCAGAAGCAATATCCACCGCCCCATAACCAGTCCCCAGATCCTCTGTGGGTACCTCTTGGATATGGTCGTCCGTCCGAGGGCCTTTGTATATTCTATTCGAAGGAGGTTCAGCTCGTATCCACGCCTAGGAAATAATATCACTTACCCACTCGCAGCAACCCACCACCATACCAAAGCAAAAATAGCAATAAATGCACCCACACATATCCCGTAATTCCTAGTAATCCAGTCAGACATCAGACCCTCCTGCCAACTTCAGACACACTCATGGCCAAAAAGACATGAATAAGAGGGGGGAACTCACATATTAACAACTGTGATAGGCACACTGGGCGGGAAGAACAGCACTGTACTGATAAATAGAACCCAGATCACCGATACCCAGTTAATGTACGGGCCCCATTTGCCTAGCGTGAACGGTCCCTCGACGAACTTGACTCTGTTCCTGTAGATTCTATGCGCTAGTATCACAGATATGTAAGAAATATCTAGGGCCGGGGCAGTGATGCTAAAGATTGCGGTGGCGGTTTCAGTTGAGCCGATAGCGATGCAGTTTAGACAGATACTAAAGAAAACAACGAACCAGACGGCGTTGACAGGGGTATGGGTATACTTGTTAATTCTGGAGAGGGTTCTGCGTTTTATCGGTTAGGACCTTTCTCCTACTGTCCATGAGCAAGTATACTTACGATGAGAATGGGAGTGCTTCATCACGGGCGAAAGCATAGGCCATTCTTGTGTCTGCTAACATCGCCGAACAGCCCGTGAAGAATTGGACTAGGGTTGCAAGTCCCCACATAAGTGTACCGCCTCTTTTCCCCCCTGCGTTTAGGAAGATCTGTGCCGCGGGGAGGCCGGTTGGGCTGTGAAGGATGGCTTCGAAATTACTGAGACAGAAGCACATTGACACGGTCAGGATCCAGCCGAGCCAGCCCGAGACAAGGACCGCGATTTGAATAGCGAATGGTCCTAGTGTGGCGGCATCGTGGGTTTCTTCAGACATGCTGCCGTATAGTTAGTCGTGCGTTCTGTCTTTAATGAAGGGACTAGATTAGGTACGCACTGTGTTGTCCCATCATAATCCGTCATCGTCCATGCCACGGATATGAATCCTAACAGGAAGGAAAAGAACTTCGAGCCCCATCCTGATCCATCGGTGAAGTGGGTGAAGACCCAGGTAACTGGTTGTTTATCAGGGGTGTAATAGAGAAGCACGAAACAGACGATGATCGTCGCAGAGACTGCAATTATCAGAACTGACTTTCTAATTATGTGGCAACGTACGTACGGTTTATAGGAGCGAACCAGAAAACAATCCGGTGTAAGGTTTTGGTAGTCAAGGAGCAAATGACGCCCAATACACACAAGAGAAGTATAGACAATATAACCGTTTCCAATGCCGTCCTATACATGTCAGCGCAAGATCAATCAATTATAGAGAGAGGGCTGTCATACGGTGAATATGAGTATTTCCCATTAACCAGTCCCGAGTTCATACTAAAACCGGCAAGTAGCATCTGGCTAACTGTATAGGCCACACTGGACACACCGGCAGTTTGCCCGAGAAGGTTGCACCAGCCTTGTACCCAGGAAAAGATAGGCACCTGTTCTTCCGGGACAACGTGCTTGGTGACAAAATACATTCCGCCGGCCGTTGGATACGCAGAGACCAACTCAGCCACCGAGCTGCCAATGCACATTGCCATGCAGGAACCGAAGAACCAGCACCATACGGCTGTGGCTGGACCACCTGCAGCTAAAGGGGAACCAAATGTTGCGGGGACAGAGCCTAGGATTCCTAAGATGGAGATGGCGTAGGAAACTGTGGACCATTTGGAGAACTCCCGTCGTAGTTCCTGTACAGTTGATGTTAGAATTGTAGTAAGAATATAGCCGTGATTGTTTCAATACCTGTTTGTAACCAATTCGGGCTAGAAGGAGCTCATCATCATTTCGGATAGTTGCCATTGTAGGAGACACTGATCGGGGTACCTTTTATTTTAGTCTCCAATGTTTCTCTCCCCCGGCTGGTTTCGGCGATAAAGCACGAAGGTGATAAACTGGTCTATTTTCACCTATTTGGCTATCTTTCTGTCCAACGCTTTTTTCATAGGAATAAGAAACGAGGCAAATGCATTGCGATGTAGAAGATGGTGATACAAGCCGAAGATACGGTGAGGAGCCCCGCGTAGTTCCTTACCTAAAATAGTGTCGACATCATTTGAAGTAGACCAGCGAGATCGCGAGATTTATAACCTATAAATAAGTGGCATAGTTTAAGTTTCACAGAGAGAAATAAAGCAGAAGCTAGGGAGATGAAAAATTGTTCTATATTAGAGGAACTAAGAACATCGTGAGGCCAGGGGCTTATCGTGCCATCGAGTAACAAATTGATAAGCCCAGCAAGGGCGACTTGACCACACGAGATCGCCAAATCTCGTTCAAAGGATTGAGTAGTATGGATAGAGGGATACCCGCTGCACATTGCCTTCATTCCTTGTTACTACTACGAATCTAGACCATATTAGCCGTGTACAGTATGTTTTTGTCAGTGTCACGATTAGATTGATTAGGGTGTCGCAGCACCCCGTGCCCTGTCTCGGAGCAACATAAATCCGTCGGCTTCAGATTAGGTGGTCAATTGCTTAATTGGGTCAACTTTTGTTTAGATATACTCCTGTACTTATCCCGCTGCCGCCTTTTCATCTGAAGCTCTAGTCATGGTCTGGTGCTGATCGGTGTGGGCTGTAAATATTTCAATTTCCTCACTTTTGATTCTGTTCACCAAATTATGAAGCACCATGGCAGACCACACAATGTATCACAATCTCGGTCAGGGAAGCGTTCCCGCTGAAGACCCCTCGGATCCAAATCGAATGGCTCACCAGTATCCTCCGCAATCCTACCCTGCTGCCGGCTTTCCTCCCGGTCCTTCTCCTCTCCAGGCCGGAGCTTACTATGGGAACCCTCCGCATCAATACGGCGCTCCAGCTGCTGCACCACCGCCGCCAACACAACAGCTGCAATCTCCCCCTCCGCGGGGTCTAGCCCCTAGTCCCCAAATCGCCTACGGTACGGAGGCACACGCACATATGGGAGCTCCTGCAGACCCGTCAATGGCAGGATTAACCTCGCAGATGAGTGGTTTGGGAATAATGGCTGATAGCGGGGCTCGTCATGGGAAGAAGAAGCATCGGCATGCGCACCACGATATTGGAGGTGCTACCGCTCCAGCTCCTCAGCAATTTGCCGGAGTGCCACAGGTGGGCATGCAGCCTACGTCTCAGTTCCTAAACACTGGGTTAAACCAAGCACCGCGTCCGATCTCTCCGGCTGCTGGTGTTCCGCCTGCGGGCATGGTCCCTCAGCCAGGCATTCCGAGCACTGGTTCGGGCTCAGTCGCTACTCAAGGCAAGATTGATCCGGAGCAGATCCCAAGTGTCCCTCGGTCTCGCGATGTACCGACACATTACTATTTCAACCATGTATATCCGACAATGGAACGGCATCTGCCCCCTCCAGCAGCTGTCCCCTTCGTGGCGCACGACCAAGGGAACTCATCCCCTAAACATGCCCGTTTGACATTAAACAACATCCCTACTGCCTCAGACTTCCTCTCTTCCACCGCCCTACCTCTAGGAATGATCTTACAACCGCTCGCTCGCCTCGACCCCGGCGAACCTGAGGTCCCCGTGCTCGATTTCGGCGAAATGGGTCCTCCGCGATGCCGGCGGTGCAGGACGTACATCAACCCCTTCATGACGTTTAAATCTGGAGGGAACAAGTTTGTTTGTAACATGTGCACCTTCCCCAACGATATACCTCCGGAATACTTCGCTCCTCTGGACATGACCGGAGCGCGCGTCGACCGTCTGCAGCGCCCGGAGTTGATGATGGGCACAGTTGAATTCATGGTCCCGAAGGAGTACTGGAATAAGGAACCCGTGGGTCTTCAAAGGCTCTTCTTGATTGACGTCAGTCAAGAGTCGGTGAACAGAGGCTTCTTGAAAGGAGTTTGCAAAGGAATTTCAGATGCTTTATACGGCGCATCCGATGAATCTGAGGATGATGCAACGGCGCGACGAGTGCCCGAGGGATCGAAGATCGGCATTGTCACATACGACAGGGAAGTGCATTTCTACAATCTCAGCGTGGGTCCTCATGTGCGTTTTAGTTTCCACGATGATACTGACAAGGCCCAGGCACAAATCGACCAGGCACAGATGATGGTGATGACAGACTTAGAGGAACCCTTTGTTCCTTTGAGTGAGGGGCTGTTTGTAGACCCGTACGAGTCGAAGTATGCAATAACCCTTGTAGCATTCGACAGAAGATTGTCTGACATTTACTTTTAGGGATGTCATTACTTCACTGCTGCACCAAATCCCTAAAATGTTTTCGCACATGAAAAAGCCAGAACCGGCTCTGCTTCCAGCTCTTAATGCGGCTTTGTCTGCTCTGCAACCCACCGGCGGAAAGATTTTCGCTTCTATATGCAGCTTACCTACATGGGGCCCCGGGGCGCTACACATGAGGGATGATCCTAAGGTGCATGGCACGGACGCGGAAAGAAAGCTGTTTACCACCGATCACCAAGCATGGAGGACGACAGCTGGAAAAATGGCCGAAGCCGGTGTTGGCGTTGACATGTTCGTAGCAGCACCTGGTGGGACTTACACGGATGTGGCTACAATAGGTAGGTGTTTTCCAGTGCTACGGCCACTGCTGTCATGACTAATGCTTTGGTAGGACATGTCGCCGAAGTCTCCGGCGGAGAGACATTCTTTTATCCCAATTTCCACGCCCCACGGGACATTTTGAAGCTTTCACGTGAGCTTGCGCATGCGATCACCCGTGAGACTGGCTTCCAGGCAATGATGAAGGTCCGTTGCTCCAACGGTCTTCAGGTATCCGCGTATCATGGTAACTTCATACAACATGCGCTCGGAGCCGACCTGGAAATCGGAACAATTGATGCCGACAAGGCCATTGGCGTCATCTTCAGCTATGATGGAAAGCTTGATCCGAAATTGGATGCACACTTCCAAGCCGCCCTGTTGTATACTACGGCCGACGGGCAGCGCCGGGTACGCTGTATCAACGTGGTGGCGGCGGTTAATGAAGGTGGCTTGGAGACAATGAAGTTTGTAGACCAGGATGCTGTTGTGAGCATTATCGCTAAAGAGGGTATGTTGGCGAGATATCCGTACTCTCATAGAGCAAATCTACTGACTCTTTTATTACAGCGGCTGCCAAGACATTGGACAAATCGCTCAAGGACGTCCGGGCCAGCATTACAGAGAAGGCCGTAGACATATTCAGCGGCTACCGTAAGATCTTCTCTGGGTCACATCCACCCGGACAACTCGTATTACCTGAGAACCTCAAGGAGTTTTCCATGTATATGTTGGGCCTAATCAAATCACGGGCATTCAAGGGTAAGAGCGGCTATAGTCGGGCTTGCAGGTGGATAAGCAGCTAACCAGATATCACAGGCGGCCAAGAAGCATCAGACCGACGAATTCATGATATTCGGATGTTACGCTCTATTGGCGTGACAGAGTTGTCTTTGTACTTGTATCCCCGGATCATCCCCGTTCACAACATGCAACCGGAGGATGGTTTCCCCAATGAGCAAGGGCAACTACAGATCCCACCGTCCCTCCGGGCTAGCTTCTCCAAGATTGAGGAGGGCGGGGTGTACCTCGTGGATAACGGCCAGGTCTGTTTATTGTGGATACATTCCAGGGTGTCACCCAACTTGCTGGAGGATCTGTTCGGACCCGGGCAGACGTCGCTTCAGGGACTGAACCCCCAGTTGTCGTCGATCCCTGTGTTGGAAACACATCTAAACGCGCAGGTGCGCAACTTACTGCAGTACTTCTCGACTATCCGAGGATCCAAGGCCGTCACGATCCAGTTGGCTCGGCAAGGGTTGGATGGGGCAGAGTATGAGTTCGCGCGATTATTGGTGGAGGACCGCAACAATGAAGCGCAGAGTTACGTGGACTGGCTGGTACACATCCACCGGCAAATCAACCTGGAGTTGGCGGGTCATCGCAAGCGCGAAGATGCCTCCGCAGAGGGGTCCTTGACCAGTCTTGCTGGACTCCGCGCTCCGTATTGGTGATCATAGACTACCTCAAATTTTAATTGTTCTGTTTTCTTTCTGTGTATTTTTGATGGCCTTTGAGTGAGTTACGCGCTAGTATACCACAGATGTTGAAGTTCCCTGGACAGTCTTTCTTGGAGCGATTCAATTTTTGGGCATTGTTTCGGAGCGAAAACAGTGTTGTAGTGATTGATGGGTGCAGTGGACCGCCAATACTGAATTTACGATGGTCTAGAACACTGACTAGAAGTGCCCAAGAAATAGACTACACACTAATTTGAGGGACAATGAATCTATCGTGAGATCGTCGCGCGGATGCCTCGGAGACTAATGGGAACCGTTTTCGCGACCAAAGCAGGTGAGGCGCTTGGCAGGGAGTGGAGCAGAAATACAACCAACCGGTCTGTGTGAGAACGGCGCAGAGAACAAAAGAAACCTTGAAAGTGAACGCATCTCCTCACAGCCACAGCTTGGCATCTTGGGTAAGCTCATTGTCTTTTACCCTTTCAACCGAGGAGATAAAAAAAAATGGCCTTAAAACCCTCACTCGCAATGTCAAAGAAAAAAGTGTCAATAGTATGGTTGTCTCCTTTACCCGTTTGCCCCAATAGAAATCTCTCCGCACCAAGAATGGGTTTAGACGAAACATGGTACTGAGCTTAAAATTGTAAAGAAATCCCAGGGAGATCTTTACTCGTTCAGGAAGCCTTCTCGAAGAACAGAGAGACATGGTATTTGTTCGGAGTCAGTCCGTGGATTTTGCCTTCGACGGAACCAGAGTTAGGGCTGACAGATGTATTGCCACCCCCCTCTGCTCTTCAATTGTTAGTCAGTCTACAGCGCCTCTTGAGGGAATTGTTATTTTCACGCACTCTGTTCGTATGGCCACGGACCAGAGTTTTTCCTAGGACAAGAAATGGGTGGATCAACATTGAGCACCGAGTTGGAACGCCTGTATGAAATCTGCTCAAGTCTGGGTCTTAGAAAGCGGAAAGCGAAGCATGGTGGAAGGAATAATGGAGTCGATGGTAAGTGCGGACAACGAGAGGTTCTCCGCACCAGATTACATGCATACATGTACTGTATGGAGTGAATTTGTGCCAACTGAGGTGATGTCGGGTTAGAATATCCAGTGCGCTATTAGACTGTGTAGGTTAGTTACTGGGTATTCGTATGTGATGGTATAAAATTAGACGAGCGCTGTCAGTGTGACAACAATTGACAGCTCTAGGCCACAACTGAATTGCGTCCAACAAAGGACTCTTACCCAAGTGCCGGCTTGTCATTTCCACCGTGTGTCCAGTAAGAGACCCTCCATTTTGGCCCGAATGCCCTGTGGCGTCGAACTCAATCCATGAAACCCATGCCAGGAACAACCCTTTCCAACGTCCCCCTAGCGAACCAAAATTGATGCCCTGAACGGATCCATGTGAGAACTGAGTTTGAGTAACCCATGTGGATTTTTTTTTAATCTTCTTTCACATTTTTCCATCCGTTCCAAACTTTACTGCTCTATCAGGTACCGATAGTTGGAGAACATCGCCGCTGCAATGCATCCCTAAAAGTTATATAAACCCTGATGAAGTCCACCTCAAATCGATTCGGTTTCTTCATCATCAATCAAACACTCTCTTGATCAGCTTTGTCTGCCTTTCTTTTTCGAGATCAATTCTCGTCCTTCCTTTTTTCTAAAACAAAAATTCCTTCCTTGCGTCTGTAGAACAGGCCGGTCTTTCTTTCTTTTACTTCAAAAGAAGAACAACACCACTAAACACAACATTCTCTTCATCACAGTCCTTTTCTTCCAAGACCATCAACTACCATCAAAATGATGTTCACCAAGACATTCACTCTCGCTGCTCTTGTCAGCCTCACCGCTGCTCTCCCCGCCACCGTTAAGCGCGACGGCGGCGGCGGCGTCAACATTGTCAACAACCTGGGCGACACCGTCTACGCGTGGTCTGTTTCTGATAGAGTCAGTAACATGCATACCCTTTCTGCGGGCGGTGGCAACTACCAGGAAACATACCAAACCAACGACAACGGCGGCGGCATCTCCATCAAGCTGTCCACTCAACCCGACCAGTCCGATGTCCTCCAGTTCGAGTACACCAGGGCCGGTGACACCATCTTCTGGGACATGAGCTGCATCGACATCGGCGAGAACTCCGCTTTCACCAAGTACGGTTTCTCCGTTACTCCCTCTGCCACCAGTGGAGATTGTCCCTCGGTCAGCTGTGCTGCTGGCGATACTGCCTGCGCGGAGGCCTACCTCAAGCCTAACGATGACCATGCTACCCACGGATGCCCGATCGACACTTCTTTCAGTGTGCAGATCGGCACTGGTGGCAACTAGATTGCTTTTTGCGGTCTTTCTCTCTTTGCTTTCTTCCTGAATCTATGAGCTATGGTTTTATCGTTTTATGAGGTGTGGGGTGGTACATATTATTCCCCTGGGTTTGACGGTTGCTTTTCTTTAAAACTATGGAGTACGGTCTTTTGATGGACAACTTGGAAAAAACGAACATGACTTGCTTGATGCAGGGTTTGTGTTGATACAAGAGCTGACTCCTGGATGAGTGTTCACTCTCTTTTACTTAACGATTGATGTATCTAGAATACACCGGTGGTGATTTGACATCACGGATCACGAATGTGACGTGGGAGTTATAGACTAGACTTTGATTTCATTAATGGTTAAATCAATCATTACTTTCACATTTCTTCAAATTTTTTCTCTCCAACATTCTACTGGTAATCTTCGGGTAGTTAATAAAAAAATATTAACATATTAAGTCTTAAAAAAAAAAAAAAAAAAAAAAAGAAAAAAAGGAAAAAAAAAAAAAAAACTGACCGTTTACGGAAAAAGTTGTGCCATCGTCAGC
>MBFL02000386.1:0-32311 GCA_001696595.2 Aspergillus hancockii | reverse complement strand
CTCCCCTCCCCTCCCCCTGCCAAAACATTCCAACACAAACTAGGCAAGCCTGTAATATAAACTCAGCCCAATAAGTACTAAACTCCCATACCCTTCGGCCCCGAAAAAGAAACCATGAAGGAACCCTTGTTGCGGTGTGGAATCCTTCTATTTCCCTCACCTTTCCTGAGTCCCTTCCAGTCAATTCTCCATAACATGAGCAAAAGATGGCTCCGAGGCACCGGTTCTCCTACCTTCTCTTAAGCCTCCTGGCCCTGTTCCAAATTTCCCAAGCCCAAAAATGCTGGCGAGACGTCACATGCAACGGGCCAAAAGACAGCGCCTTTCCCAAGGGGCCCTGGGAGGAAAATATCTTTGCCCCGTCGTCGAGGACCGTCAGCCCTAAACGGGCGATCTTATCTCTCGCGGAACAAAACGCCACCATCGACTACAAAAAGTCTAAACCGTACACCTTGCACGGGAACGGCTCGCTCGTGGTTTTCGACTTCGGCATCGAGGTCGGCGGTATCGTGACCGTGAAATACGCCTCGAAAGGGGGCAGCGGTGCGCTGGGATTGGCATTCTCCGAGGCGAAAAATTGGATCGGAGAATGGTCTGATGCGTCTAACGGGGCGTTCAAGGGTCCGGACGGCGCCTTATATGCTAATTTCACGAAAGATGGCTCTGCGGAGTATGTTATGCCGGATGAGTCGCTGAGGGGTGGATTTCGCTACTTGACGGTATTTTTGGTTGCGGATGATCGGGTCTCGGTTGATGTTAAGGATGTGGACTTGGAAATTGGATTTCAGCCTACTTGGTCTAATCTGAGGGCTTACCAAGGGTATTTCCATTCGAATGACCGCCTACTAAATCGCATCTGGTATAGTGGCGCTTATACGCTGCAGACGAATGCCGTCCCCGTCGACACGGGTCGTCAGGTGCCCATGCTGACGAAGGGATGGGCGAATAATGCGACTATGGGGCCTGGGGATACGATTCTTGTCGATGGAGCGAAGCGAGATCGTGCAGTATGGCCTGGGGATATGGGCGTCGCGGTTCCGTCGGCGTTTGTGAGTACGGGCGATTTAGACAGCGTCAGAAATGCCCTACAAGTGATGTACGATACTCAGGTATGTATACTTCTCCTACATACATCTCGATCTTCTTTTGTCTAAGAGCAGTATAGGATGCCTCAACCGGCGCCTTTGACGAGTCAGGACCACCGCTGAGTCAAAAGAACTCAGACACATACCACATGTGGTCGATGATTGGAACGTACAACTACCTGCTTTACACCAATGACACCGCATTCCTATCGAAGAACTGGAACAAGTACCAAAAAGCTATGGAGTACATCTACAAGAAAGTGGACGACTCAACCGGCCTGCTGAACGTCACCGGCACGCGCGACTGGGCTAGGTGGCAGCAAGGATACACCAACACCCAAGCGCAGATAATGCAAGCACACCCACCCCCTTCACACCGCATTCTTTCTGACAAACAACCAGATTATACCACACCCTAACAACAGGAGCCCAGCTCGCCTCCTGGGCAGACGGCGCCAGCCCCCTAATCGACAAATGGAGCGCACGAGCCTCAGGCCTCCAACAAGCCATCAACAAGCACTGCTGGGACGACTCCTACGGCGCCTTCAAAGACAACGCCACAGCAACAGACCTCTACCCGCAAGACGCAAACAGCATGGCCCTCCTCTACGGCATCGTAGACCCCGTAAGAGCAGCCCAGATCTCCTCGAACCTCCTGCAAAACTGGACACCCATCGGCGCAGTCACGCCCGAACTGCCGAACAACATCTCCCCGTTCATCTCGTCGTTCGAAATCCAGGGCCACTTCGCTATCGGCCAGTCCGCCAGAGCACTTGAACTCATCCGCCGCAGCTGGGGCTGGTACCTCAACAACCCTAACGGTACAGAGAGCACAGTCATCGAGGGATATCTGGTAGATGGCACATTCGGCTACAGGTCTGACCGCGGCTACGGACACGATCCATCGTATGTTTCGCATGCGCATGGCTGGTCCTCGGGCCCAACTTCCGCCTTAACGACCTACGTCCTCGGGTTATCGGTTACGTCGCCGCGTGGTCTGACGTGGAAGATTGCGCCGCAGTTCGGTGATTTGAAGACTGTCGAGGGCGGGTTCACGACATCGCTGGGGAAGTTCAGGGTAGCCTGGGAAAAGAATCTGGATGGGTACACTTTGCAGTTCTCCGTGCCAGCTGGGACAAAAGGGAATCTCACGCTGCCGTATGTTCGAAGCTCCGAGAAGCCGTCTATCACGATTGATGGGAATGACATCTATAAAGGCGTGTACTATGTTGATCAGACGGCCACTATTACGGTAAGTGGCGGGGGGAGACATAATGTCGTGGTGCATTGATAGTATATTTTGCAATATTGTGTATAGTTCAATTGATTCATTCAGGAGCACCATCCTGCTCTAATTTGTCCTATGCCAAACTTCGCAGTAGAACTAGCTGCCACCCCTCTATACAACGCTCTCCCTCATCCCCAAGCTTCCCCAATTAACCACCCACCCCTAAATAAACACACACATCCATACCTACCTAAGAACCCAAAACAACCATAAAACAACAAAAACAAACCCACCCAAAGTCACGTGAACAGAATCATACCTCCCGCACCTCCCGCACCACCACAGACATCCCATAAGCACCATCAACCAACCCAACCCCATCGATCACCCCAAACCAGAACCACAAAAACCAAAAATGCCTCCAACACTCCCAATAACACGGCGCATCCAGCCCCTCCGCCAATGCCTCCGCCAACTCCCCCGCCGCCACCTAACAACGACGCGCACCCTCCGCTCCGCACCAAAGAACCCTCTCCGCAACTCCGCTTCCGCGCGGGCCCGCGACCAAGAAGTCGCCAAATACAAACGCTCGATGACCGTTTCCGCGGCGGGGATAGCGACGTGCGCGGTGGCCATGTACGGTGTTATCAAGTTTGAATTGTTCGGGCTCGAGACAACCGCCAATGAGCAGAGCTCGGAGATAAAGGTTGAGGGAGGGAACGGGTCAATGAGAATGGAAGGACCGGGGGGCTTCGCAGGGAATCCATCCGTGATCCGGATCCAGGGGCAAGATGGCGCGGAGCAAGTTGCCACAGGGACAAGTACGATTCCGTACTTTCCTAGCACGATTTCTTTGCCTGCGGTTGATGCGGGCAAGTTGAAGGCGGGGGATGAGGTCGTCGGTGCGGAGGAAGAGGAATACCAATTGCTTGGGCTGGGGATTCGAACGGTCTCGTTCCTGAAGATCCAGGTGTATGTTGTTGGGATGTATGTTGCTAAATCGGACATCTCTGAGCTGCAGCGGCGGCTTGTCCGGACGGCTGTTAACCCGCCCGGCAAGAAAGAGGGCGTGATTGTTGAGACACCCGGTGCTACGTCAGCCACGTCGCTTGTTTCGACCGAGCGACAGGGGTTGAAGGAGCTGCTTTTGGATGAGGAGCGGGGGGAGGAGGTTTGGGAGGCGGTATTGAGGGAGGATGGGTTGCGGACTGCGTTCCGGATTGTGCCGACGCGGAATACGGATTTCTTGCATTTGCGCGATGGGTGGGTGAGGGGGATTACTGGGCGGGCGCAGCGGGCGAATGCGAAGGCTGTTGAGGATGGGAGCGGCGAGTTTTCGGATGATTCGTTTGGGACGGCGATGAATGACTTTAAGAGTTTGTTTGGGGGTGGGCAGAGGAAGAATGTGCCGAAGGGGCAGACGTTACTTCTTGTGCGTGGTGCGCATGGGGAGTTGGATGCGCTCTTTCATCCTGAGCCGGCTAAGCCGGTGAGGTTCTTGGGCCGGGTGTCTGATGAGCGGATTAGTCGATTGGTTTGGTTGTTGTATCTGGCTGGGAAGAATGTTTCTAGTGAAGGTGCGAGGCAGAGTGTTGTGGATGGGGTGATGGGTATTGTAGAACGGCCGGTTGGAACTGTCGTTCAGAAGATCGTGTAATTCTATCTTGTATATGTATCAATAGTCTATCAATTGCTCTACTCAAGAATGACTTCCATGCGTACTGTAAGTAGGTCTATGAAGTGCGATATGCATATCTACAGCCAAAATCGAGAGACTTATACAAGCGGCAATAACATCCGCGCAATGACTTCAACATACAGTCCAAAACGTATGCAAAATCAGGTCTCCTGCAAACTCACCTGCAACATACCATCTAATCAATAAATACAATCCAACCACAGATATATTCACGACACCAACCAAACACCCAGACCCTGCCAACGCCATAGCGGGGTAAGGTAATCGGTACCTACTCTTTGACCCCCAATTAATGTACAATTGCCGAATCCCCGAGCCTCAATTCCATTCAATCACCGAGGTCGTTAATCCCCAGGTTACAACCTAGACACTACCATCCAAGCACTTAACACAGCGCAAGTGAACACAATACAATAATCTCATATAAACAAATCCATTCCGTCTATGACACTCATATCCACATAGAACGTAGATCCAACGCAATCTAATCTAAAGAGCACCAGCATCCTTCAAAAGAGCAGGCAGTTTACCCTTAATAGCCTGCAAATCCGAGTTTCCACCAATATGGCTCTGCTTAATGAAGATGTTGGGCACGGTGCGCTGGTTGGTGATCTCCTCAAGGGCGTCTTGGATAGCAGAGCCGTCCTCTGTGCAGTCATAACCACGTCAGCATCTGCCACATATACTTCAAGTCCGACCCATTTCCGGAATCGTGTTCCGACGCAATGAGGGGTAAGAGAGATAAGGAATGTGGCGAGAACAAAAGTGCATTTTTCTGAAAAGAAGGAACCTACTCTCTTTATCCAATTCCAACGCGATGAACTTTGCGCCCTGCTCCTTGAGCAGGGACTTGCTGGCCGTGCAGTAGGGGCAGTAAGACTTCGAGAAGACAACTTCATCCTGCGCGTTGGTATTTATGTCACGCCTGTATGTTGTGGGAGGGGTAGAACTAACCGACGGCGTTCTCGTTGATGATGGTTTGAGCTTTGGTCTTTGCGGCGGACATGGCGGCGGGAGAGGGGCCGGCGAAGGAGCCGAAGAGACGAGCGAAGATGGAAGAAATGGTGGGCAACGGGTTCTCCGATGGAGAAAAAAGGTTGATGGAAGATGGGGGCGGGGAAGGTTTATATGCGGTCCGGTGAATGGAGTATAGTTGGTTATAAATGCGATTTCCGCGTGTTTGGCTCATTTGCCCTTAGAAATGATGTTAGTTGGTGCTTATGTAAGATTACGTGGGGTCTATGATGTCAAAGTTCTTCACGATTGCCAAGGTGGTATGTCTAGTGAAATACTCATTTATTGTTTGATGTATATATATGATATGTCATTTCAGGTAAACTGTTAGTCAATTGATTCAATGGTTGTTACTCGACCCTCAGATCGGAGGTTAAATGTAAAATAGTGAATAACTCTTGGTGGTTGGGTTTTGATGCAGAAGAGATAAAGAGAACAAAAAAGTGGGAATAAACCTCAGCTGTACAGTCAAATTAGTCAAATCAAATCAGAAGGAATTGAAGGAGTGCATCGTGAAGTCGTGATGATAAGAATCCACTAGCTGCTTCGTTTTGGGTACGACCCAGGGGATGACGGCTCTTGACCTGTCTTGGAGCTTGCAGAGACCACGAACAGTATTCTTTGGATTGACATGAAAGGAATATGAATTACAACAGACACAGGGGAATCATGCAAGGAGCGACTAGGCACAACGCAAGAAGCTAAAAATTCCGGCGAAACGATGTAGGATCAAAGAAAATGACGGGAATTAAAAGGTCCTAAAGGCAGAACACTGTTGATCAACAACCAACCTGACACGCTAACCGAATAAATGTAATGTTGAAAAAGGGGAAATTCCGCGAAGGGAAGGGTTGAACTATTTCGCTGTCAAGGTAAGCGAACGGCGAGTACGATGCGAAACATCACATCACAATGCAGCATCCGCAACTCTTTTCTTTCTTAGGCGGTGGTTCTGCCGTCACCACAGGTGGGCTCCATTTTGGCGTTAGTGCTGCCTGAGGAGGCTCCTGCAGTTTAGGCATAGGACTATACCCTGTGCCAGTATTTGGTCGGTTGAGGTCTGGGCTCTTCGGTGCGATTAGTGCCGTGGGCTCCGGTTGCAGAGGCTTTGGTTCTTCTTCCTCTTCTTGTTTTTCAGTCTCCTCTGCCTGCTCAGGTTTCTCCACACGGGGAGTTGGACTATCAGGACCAACCGCCAACGGACCAAACTCGCGATCATACGTGGTAGGCGTTTTACCCTCTTTCTCCCACTGCTCTTGCTGCATCCTCTTAGCATGAGTGGGCAGCATTTGCTGGTCCGGAGGCAGACGCGGATCTGGTTTGTACATCGTCGCCAGCCATGGAGGGTCTCCTTCAGGGCGGTTGACGGCGGTCGTAGGACGTTCACCCGGTCTTGTTGGCCGCTGAGAACCGTTATTCGACACAGCTCGACTTCGGGGTGTGGGCTTCCGTGTGGAGGACGCAGGAGCAGAGCTTTTCCGGGCACTGGAGCCCTTCGCGGGCGTCTTTTTGGCTGCTGCAAGCTGAGCCTGCGCACCCCGACTCGCAGGCCTACTCCCAGCAGCTGGTGGCGAACCATCCGCCGAATCTACTGTGATAGGCTCACTGGCTCTGCGGGGCATGCCAAAAGACAGGGCATCCTCACTGGTATTAGCACGCGAGCGTTGCGATGAGAACTCACGCCCGGTATTTTCAGGAGAGAAAGGCGCGGTGCTGGAGGTAGGTATGGGTATACGAGAGGAACTCTTTCGGAGACCAGGATTGCGGTACATGCTGGATGCATTGTCCTCCGTCGCTATAACCTCCGGTTTACGGAGGTCCCATTTGCCGCGCTCGTCATTATCAAGAGGCGTCGGGGAGCTAGTGATATCCCGTTGGCTATCGTGGAGATTTGGCCAGGGCTCCAAAGGTTCTGTTGGCGGTGTGGTCACCTCATTATGATGCAAATCATGATTCCGTCCACGTCCAGACCGAATGCTCCCTGATCCTACCCGACGCTGGAAGAGGATCTGCTGTAGCTCTTCGCTTTCGATCTTCGCTAACTTATCCCGATGGATCCAATTGGTCTCATCTGTGTTTCCCCCGTATGGTCTGGCATCCTCTCTCACGTCGCTCTTTCGGAGGGAACTGTTATAGGCGTCCTCCGAGTTTCTCACATTCACAATGCTTCGACTTGCCGCGTCTTGTCCGGATATGTCCCGCGTGCTCCCAGTTTCACTTCCGCACCGATGATGGCTAATATCTCGCCGTCCTCGAGAGCCGTAGGCATGCTTCGACACCGACGAACTACGAGATCCTCTGGAATTACGCCTTGATCGGCGAGTCGACTCGTAGGATGACGGTGACTTAGAACGACGATTGGTACCCTACCAGAAATTAAGGTTAGACGCTCATCTTGGTTGGGGAGTTGGCAGTCAGCGTAGTTGTGCGTGCTTCCTCTTAAGGAACCACGCACCGGCAGGTAGAGATGGGACAGTTCGGACTTACGTTCTGTGTAATGGGAACGGAAAACTCCCACTGGTGCTGGGTCGAGTCTACACCTGACGACAACCAAACGTCTGAAGAGAATGCCGCCGCAGCCGCTCCCGCCATTCCAGCAGCAATGGAATTAACTCAAGAGAACAAGGCCAGTCCAGCTGGAACCAAGTTGACGGTACAGGTGTGTTTGCTTGGTGATATTAAAGCGAATGAATTTACTAGATTTCTCTCATCCGGCCATCCCAATGCGCGCAGAACCTCAACACCAAACACCAGACACCTATTACCCCAGTGTCACCAAATTCAAGCCGAGTAGCGGGTTTGACCCCGAATTGTGAGGTGGTCGAGGATTGTCGACGCTGCGGGAAGAGCTCGGTTGGTGGGAACAAAATAGGGGGAGTAAGGAAGCGGCCCGAAAGAGTAAATTGTAAATAGGGGACAAGCGGAGATTAGATTTCCTTTCAGATTGTTGCGGTCGAAGTGTTGGGACAGAACTTGTGGTCCACGGGTACCAGCGGCCACAGTACCGTGGATGCGTATCGGTTCCAAGGTAAACGGAGAATCAGCCAACAATTGATGGTAGAGAATCCCTCAAGTCAGTGTCCGATATGATACTCCGTATTGTTCATGGATGAATCAAATAAATTAATATCAAGAACGGGAGACTTTGAAAGACAAGGGAAATGACAGTCGTACAGGAGAAGGGACAAAACCCATCGAGGGGCGAAAAGAAGGTTGGAAATAGAGGGGGAAAGAGAACGTGAAGAAAAACGATGAACCAAAAAAAAAAAAAAAAGAAAAAAAGAAAAAGAAAAAGGAGTGCAAAGCAGAAGGTGTGGCTGGCGAATTGATTGTGGCGCCTGTAAATCAGTTTAGAGACACGCGCAAATTGCAAAAGGCTGTGGTAGAAAAAGGGGAGAGAATTAGATGTCAGTAGAATTACGATTAGTAGGTATTAATCAAGGCCCTCCAACGAATGCAACTGGAGAAGGGGGAGAAGAGGAGAGACAGAGAGGAGGGACTGGAAGGGCGGAGAAGAAACGACCGAGAAGAAAGACAGCAGGAAGAAAAGAGAGCGCGGAACGGGGCACGCTATCACTACCTTGGAGTTAGTTGCCTTTTGGCTAGATTAGGGACTCCAATAGAACCAAGACTAGCCTAAACGACTAGTCCACCACTGAGTCCCCGGCCGAAACAGCCTAGACCGACATGTTGAATATCTCTCGTGGCCAATTGGGGCAAAGGAAACGGTGAAGGAACGGCTGAATGATCGTCCCAGAAAAAGCCTCCTGTCAACCGCTGGGAACTAGTTCACTGTTCAGTAGTTTATTGGTAAAGGTTTGCTTAGACAAAGAGGTGTACGCTGTACAGACCGAATTTAGTCTGTACCTATCTATAGGTGCCTGACTTTCCGAACGCCCTCGATGACTCGACTTTTCCCAGCCATGTGCTCAACGAGGGTCACTCGCAGGTGATGTCTCTCAACCCCGTCTCCACTGGACCTATGAACATATGTACAGGACAATGGCTGAGCCCCCTTTTTTAATCCACTGGATAATCCCACCAGGGCGCCCGTGCATCTAACTTAGTGACCTCACTGCAGCCAAGCCATTCTACATATCGTTTAGTACGGTACTGACGATCGGTGGCCGATGAAGTACGACAGAGTCGATCCATCACAAATGCCATTAGGGTTGCTAACTCTCCGTCGGCGAGGTACTAATCTCACTGCCGGATTGAGAAGTCGGTTCAGATTGAAAGGTCCTTCCACTTTAGTCAGGGAGATTGGGTATATGCAGAAGCAGAAGACATCTCACAGCAGCACACCATTTCATGCAGTGCATTAAGTGATGGTTGGCCTCCAGTCTTTTGGCTAGTTAGTGAATTCTTATCGTGATTAAGAGCAGCCCAATGAGGAAATACGGTGAATGGAAATCAAGCCAGGTAAAGAAAGCAAATAAAAGACAGGTTGAGTGGATCCGAGAGTAGCGAGAGGTTTACTCCGCAATGAATTGTAGGAGATAGATAACAATGTCAATTTTCTCAGATTATGTATGGTACAATATACAAGTACCGCAAAACTATCTTACTGGTTCTTCAAAGCTTTACTAAATATTACTAGACGCCTATAAAAAACCGAGCAACAGACTTTGATCGGGCCTTAGGAAACAAGGTGGGTTGGGCATAGACTTCATTCAAAACCTGGAATGTGTTCTTCAGCCTTGGCTTCGAACTGGGACTTTCTAGGGTTTAACATTTAACATTTTAAGTGTGACAACCACTAGACTAAGTTTTCGCACAAGGAACAAAATATCCATGGGCAAAAGAGAGCACTTCAAGGTGACTTGCAGTAGAAGCTAACTCTATTAGAAAGAAGATCAGAATGGAGTCATTGCTCATGGGTTATCTTGAGAGCCTAGTCCCACGTGGCAATAATTATTATGATTGCGATCGACTATATCCAATCATTTCTCTCAGACCGTTGGTCGCAAATTCTAGAAGCAAGATTGAGAAGCCGTCATATCGGCATTGCTACTGAATACCCCATCTACTTAAGGACTCGTAAGTACAGCAACATTTTCGTGTAGAAAAGAGCCATGTGTTTGATGGGCACCAACGTATGATAGAACGCAGGCTCTATACTCATCTCAGGCATTGATCAGCCATATATGTTCATGACATTTACAACAGAGCGACAACATCAAACAATAAGTGATAATAGTGAAATAAAATGTACAAGTGGGCAATCATGCGCTCGGTGCTTCCTTTGCTTTCGGCACTTGATCTAAGTTCTGATGGGCGGCCTGTGCCTGCTTGACAAGCGCCCGGCGCGCATCCCGAGCCTCCGGGTTGCCCTCAGGCTCAATACCATCTGCATTCAAAATTACTTGTGCCAATATAACCTCGCCCAACATCACACGCTGACGCTCGCGCAACTTGTCGTCGGCCGGCGGGTTGGCATAAAAATCTTCACACCGCGGTAACAGCTCGCTTCGAAAATACGCTGAAAGTGCCTGGATTTTCTCAAATGCAGTACGGAAACGATCCAATTTGGGTGCAGTGGGTGGCATCGTTGATTGACTATGGGACGGAGAAGGCGCATTCTGGTCGGCAGGCGAGACAAGTGTGTTCGGGTCGAGTGTGCTATCATCAGATCGCTTGTTTTTGTTCTTGTTCTTATTTCTCTTGTTCTTATTTCGAATCCTGGTCCTTTTCCGAGGCGTCTCGTCCGTACGCGCTGAGTCACTAGTCTTCTCCTCCACGTCGGACCCTTCGCTAGGGGTGCTCTCTCCCGGTTGCACCTCCGACACCACGCACATCACCTCCGACTGTTGCTTGAGTCCCTCGGCCCGGCAAGGCAGTGAATCATCGTCTAGCAGCTTTCCCTTGTAGAGTAACTTGATCCGCTTCGGGTCGGGGGTGTGCGTCGCTTCCGCGGCTCGTCGCCTCAACTGACCGACACTGAGCGCGCCATCATTGATGGCGTATGCAGGGAAATGCAGCTCATGTGCGATCCTTTTGTGTCTGAGAACCAGCGTATCTGGTTCGGCATCGTCTGTCGGGGGATCCACAATCTTGTCATTAGGAGTAATGTAACTGTAATCTCTCTCGCTGACTTGCGGTGTGTTGGAGACGGTGGAATACTGGGGAGAGCGACGGAAGAGATTACTGAATGGAGCGCGCCAGGACATGATGACAACTGCAATCGCGCAAGCGAGAAGGGTAACCGCGAGAGTGGATTTGTCGGCGGTAAAAGAGTTCTCAGTGAACCAGGGCTGCGGGGGAGTAAGGGAGCGTAAGGGCAAAGGCACTTCGGCGGAGAGGAGGGTCGAGACAAATTTATCTTGGATGGTGTTGAGGGAGGTGGAAAGGTTATTTTTAGCGTAAGCCAAGTAGAGTGCACAAGTCTCGCCCAAAGAGGACTGAGAGGCGTGCGACAGCAGTTGGGTCATCAATGGTTTGTGGTTTTCCTGCAAGAAAGGCGAAAAAGAAATTGAGGGCGGATGTTGAGGTCAAATAATGGCAGCTGTCCTCTCGAGTCCGAAACAGGCAAACAAGGCGGAGAGCCTCCAGGCGGTCATTTTGCCACAGCCTTTCAACGGTTCGGTGGGGCATTAATCACGTCTATTTCTATGTACTTACAACTTGTATACCTCCAACCTAGGTACTGTTGCCTGAGCCTGATAAGCATGGCTGAAAACTACCTGGCGTCATGTGTCCTCCTGCTACTCTCTCATAATGTCCCAACTTTTCCATTAATAACTCTACAGCAGAAGAGATACTTATGATATTTGTCATAATTACTCCATTTCTTCTTTAGAATCACGAGGAATCAACTCCACAGGTCATCTGAAAGTAACTGGAACCAGACATAAAGTTCCTTTCGTATGCAAGGCTGTACCATTACTAAATTAAGTCTAAAGAAAGAGAAAACTTACGAGCTAGCACACTCTCATTATGGTAGAAACCAAGGATACCTGCCTTTCTAACGACGTGAGTTCCAATTCACAATCATAATGAGCACAAAGAACTAAACCGCATCTTGTGCCATACTGGTCCTTTTAGATGCCCTTACGATGTTGTAATTGCGATAACACTACAATCAACAAAAATAGTCATCTTTGAACATGTACTCTTTCATGTGCAATAGTCCTTTGACTAGCGCTGGAGGTTCAACGACTATATGGTGTTAAAGCTTCATAAACGGTGCTTTGCAACGCAGTCCGGAAAATGCCAAAACCCTACCCCCGGACCACCGAAACCGAGGAGCATTTTTCTAATCATACTAGATGTTGGCATATCTGATTTCATTACTCAGCTCTATGCCAACGATAGATCGGGTAGTGAAGGCGATACACATAATCTCCCGCAAGATGAGGCCATTCTTAATACACGCCTGCAGGACTTTCATATTTTTGAGGTTGAAGTGCAACATACCTTGAATAATATCAAGGCAAGCACATGCTTGAGCTATACGCATATATTATAATACTCTGCTCCTTTCTATCGCACGTCGCCCAGCGAGTTCTCGACACCTCGAAAACTATTGAAAAATATCAATAAGTTACCCTTCGCCTATGTTTCTGTGCGTGCTCCGCGAAAAGCGTCTCGATCTATCCGTGGAGTCATTCACTTGTCTTTTTCGGTAGTCCACTATTTTTGAATGGGGTTGTCAAATCGATAAAGGTATCCTAACATCTAGAGGGCGCTTTCAGGATGTTTATATTAGCATGCATTGTACAGTTTCAGCTATAGATGTGGAAAAGAATGGTGGTGAAGAAAGCAATATAACATGAAGATGGAGCAGTGGGGATTGCCATGGAAACAAAATTCAAAGAGACTGTCTATCATGGATCTCCCCTTTAACACACTGAACCAAGCTTTCAAGTCGGAGGACTGTGTGCTATGAGTAGTGTACAAGGGTGCCTACGCCCAAGTCATTATGTACTGCTTTTCAATACTGTCTTTCCTAATCTTTTCCTTCGCTTTGCATCAACTAAGACTATTTATAGCGATTTCAAGCTGATACTACAAGATACACGTTCCAACACTCCCCAAGGATTCTACTATGGCTCAGTAGGCATAGGTAGTAATTGTCCAAGCCCTGGAAATGAGTCGCAATACATCCAGAGCCTTCACAAGGGAGACAACTCATGGTTAGAGTCTATGTCCCGCGTCATTCTAATGGCCTAGAAAGAAGTTTTACTCTACATATTCTTCTACATAAGCGCTATACTCATGAGGTCAAAATACTCCCAGCTACACAAGGAAAGAAAGTTGAGTCATCCTCAAACATATCATGATCCACATCACATCACCAAAATAAACGCAGTAGTGATCTCGGCAGCACAAACCAACGTCATTCTCAATAGTGCACTAGTTCTCTCGACAACACTTCCTCAGTCACTTCACTTTCTTCTCACCAGTAAGCAAGTACTGAATACTTCTTGTGTTCATCATCTTCAGTTTCATAGCTCCCACATCTTCTATTACCTCTCATTCATATACCATCTACCTAACACCCTGGTCCCTTTTCCCTTTTATCTCCCCATATCTGTTGTCGACACACCACCCTAGAAGCAAAAATGGATGACCAAATCCTCAACTTCGCCCAGCTCCGCTATATCGCTGAGCAGGAAGCACGACACATTCGAATTCGGCGGGCAGGATTCACGTAAGTCTTCTCAATTAATCCAACACCACTTGAGAAGCGCTAAAAAGAACCATCACAGCATCTCCATGTCCCAACTTCAAGGAAATATGGATATCTATAACACCGAAACTTCGAACGTACATCGAGCGAGCTCAGCTCCTTGCCCCATCAACACAGGCCGAAGCGCAAACCGACTTTGAGGGCTTCTTAAAGACGTTGTACGAGAAGTGTTTTGCAAGCATTACCGAACTTGATGCTGAGAAGACCCCGTCTGTGACTAGTAAGTACCACACTTGCTCAGGTATTGCTCGCAAATTTCTGATAATTTCGAGTTACTACATTCAAAACCCATCTCAGCCAACTAGTAATAAAAAAACCTAGCCGAATCGTACCATTTATTGGGCATGCAGGGTGCCGAAGACGGTAATAATGACCAAGCTGTGTGCTCCCAGGACGAGGACGTTGGAATGGCCAACAACGCTTTCGATGACCATGATCCCTCGGATCATGAAGGTCCAATAATTTCCGTTCTTGAGAATGCTGTCACTGAAGGCGCGAATGCTTTGGAGAAGCTGTAGCGCGTCTTCGAGAGCTCTGACGTCTGGCTGGGCGATACTGATTGGAAGTCTGAAACCGCGAAAGCCCTTTCGTTCTCACATACGGGAAAGGTGATTATCGGCGTGGTTGGGAGCACAGGTGCCGACAAGTCCTCCCCCATCAATGCTCTAGCCGATGAGAAAACATTCACGCGACGAACTGCATGCGCGTGTCCACTGCAGTCGCGACGGCATTTATCCTACATTGATGGAGAGTTCGGTACAAAGTGCTTATCGAATATATTCAAAATAGTGATTGGGAGCGCGAGTCGCGCATTCTCTTTAAAGAGCTCCTGGACAGCTTGGGGGATGTGATGCAGGAGAATGTCCTGAAAGATTCCGATGCTAGTGTTGCCCGTGATAAAATCAAGGCCGTTTATCCTCAGTTGCAGCTGAAAAATATCTCAAACACAGCGGTCGAGAAGCACTTGGGAGACGCAAATGTCTCGGCCCTGCTTGGAAGCACCCTAACCTTCGAAAAGAACAATGCTAGAGTCTTCTCGAGGAGATTGAAGTCCTACATTGATAACAAGAGAAAAAGGCGTGGTCCCAAGAAAGCTTCACAAAAGGATAGTGAGATAGGGCTCTGGCCCCTTATTCGCGTCGTTCGAATTTTTGTTAAAGCAATAGCACTGTAGAGCCGCCTTAGTTAACCTGCCTGATATTTTGATTCTAATGCTGCTTGTGTGGCAGTTGCCGAAGATTACATGGAGCATTGCTCTGCCCATTGGATTGTCTCGCTGATCAATCGAGCAGTTGATGATAAGGTGGCTAATGACCTTCTAGGCCACAACCTCACAATGCAGATGCATATGGACCGCGCCTTCAATAGCATCTCCTTTGTATACACCAAGACAGGTGATATTTCCGTCAGTGAAGTACAAGTCTCGTTAAGACTAGAGTTGCCATCAGTACGAGAGCGTGAGCGGCGAGACGCACAATGTGTGCGATTGGAATGCGAACTGAAGGAATTCAAAAAGAATAGGGAGCATATAACAGATGAACTTAGTATGATCGAGGATGATATTGGATTCAACTCTCGTCTATTAAATCGAGCCCACAATTTGAACCCGTTAGATTCTTCACCAATAAGAGAAAAAAAAGCCGGCGATGGTGACCTGGGCACTGCAATCAACTCTAGTGAGGACGCCTCGAATGCTAAGATCATTGATGTCTCTGTCACAGGAATCCAGGAGCCGGTGCTTCAGTGACTAATCAGCTACAAGCAAAGGCCAAATCCCTCAATATTGAGAGAAAGCAATGTGAAATCCAGTGAAAAGAGCTTGCAAAGCAAATGCAGGGCAATAATGCAGATATCAAGCGCCTTGGACAAGAAGCCGAGGGTATGAGAACCAATATCGTCCGAGAGTGCATCGATGCCAGGAACAATTACTCCAAACGTGAAATAAAAAAAAAAAAAATTCACCAGCAGCATCCGTGAGATGGACAAGAACTTCAAGATGAGACAGCAATTCCCGACACAGTATGTTCATACTGTGACTATGATAGGTTGGGGATGAGCTTCCTGTCTTCTGTGTGCCCACAAAGGCCTATCAAAAGCTTTGTGGTAGGTTTCGAAAGGAGGGCCCTGTAGCTGGGTATGCAAATCTGGAGGATACTGAGATACCTCAATTATAGCTCATTGCATTGCCTTAACGGAAAATGCCAGAGACGCCTTTTCACTGCGGTTTTTGACTCCACCCAAACAGCTGTTCCAATCAATGTCCCTGTGGTCGCTAGCAACCAGCCCGGCGCACATCATGTCAGATGAGAAGATACAGTAATTGGAAATTGGGTTTAACTTTGCCATGGCTAAGCTGAAAAAGATACGCTTACCATCCAGACGGTCTGATAACATGAGCTCACACCCTTAGGTAATGGCAAGGCAGACTCGCGAGCACTCAGATACACTTCAGCAAATATTCGAGGTGAATATCGTAAATATGCTTGGTATGTTACCTCATGCCGCTCACTTTGACAGATACTAATGGTGTAGACCGAGCAGTAAGACACGGCAGCGAGGAGTTTCCTCGAATTGTTTCCCGTTGGAACGCTCCAAGACACCAAGTGGGGGCTTGCCTGGAATACTTATAAGGCTATTTATAGTCGTCGAGGAATTTACAAAGAGCATGATTGGAACCAAGAGCTGTATGCCCAGTCTGATCGTATCTCTGCTTGTCTGAACAATTCTCACATAACAGCAGGGCCAATCCTTCATTGGGCAAGATTGTCAGTGGTTGAACAAGGGCTTTCTGTGTGAAAGTTCCTCTAAGCTTCGCTACCTTGTTGAAGACCCAGAAAAAAGCCCTGAGCATATCCACAAGGGAGCAATCACCCTCGCGGATGAGAACTCTGCTACCAACAAGAACGGAGAGATACCAAAAGTGATATTGGGTGCCTATTGTCACACGTTGGGACAAGAGCTCAAGCAGGTGGAAGCAAAGATGAAATCCGAACAGGAGGAGCTGAACCGAATATTCGCCAAAACAATCGAAGTTGAGCTAGAACAGACGTATCAGGAGTGTGTGGGTACGGGCGACTATTGTAAGTTTTTGTTTAGTGATTGGATTGCGGAGAAATATGCAACCCCAAGTACCTTAAAATCTTCCTTTTCACGAAGCAATTGTTTTTTAAATTTGCGAGATACCATTAGAGCTTTCTTCTAATTTATAACCACAGACAAATATACCCTCATACGTATGAGAAATATCATGGCTCACCAGGCAGAAGACAGCGGTGCCGAAATGCTCAGAAAAGGTGCCGAGCAAACATTGGAGAAAATAATTGGTCTGCTGAAGGTGACAGAAGCAGGAATCAGGCAGGCTGTCGAGACAACATTGGACAATGTGTCACGCGACTATCGCACAGCTATTATCGAGCCTCAGATCCGCAAGTTCTTTGAAGCCAAATCCAGTTCAAGAACGAGGCGACCAGGGTCATTCAGCCCACGGAGGCAAATATACACTTGGATCAAAACCTTGGACTCAAAGAGGAAACAACTGACCAACTAGAAATACCCGCTGCACCGGAGGCCGTGGTGAAGACCGAGTACGGTGTGTTTATCAAGTCAGAAAATATATGGGACATGCGGACTTGATATTTGTGTAGCACCGTCTGACTTACTTCTGATTGATTGCCAGGAGTAGAGCAGAAGCCAAGGCTGACAGCGTTGTGACCTGTTTTGCAAGAATTATGACCATCATTCATTGGCTAAATCTTTTCGCCTGGTGCTTATGAAACGTGAGATGATGCGTGCAATCAATTAGTTCAGTCGCAATTTCTTTTGCCGGCGAACTTGGATGATCTAGTATCTCTGATTCTTGGTTTTTTCAAAAATTTGATTGCAAATAATTGAGGCTCTGTCTGATGTTTCCTAGTGGAACGAGACGGTGCTTTTGTTTCACGATCTTTAGACACAGAAGACGGATGGTTTGATATCTCGGTTTCTTGAAGGTCAATAGAAGCTTTCGGAGTCTCCTCTTTGGATCTCCATAGAGATATTCCTGGAAATACATCTTTCAATTCGTCCTTCAATTCATCTAATCATGCTCTGTGACACCGAGAAAGTAAACAGACACCCTCAGACTCCCAAAGGAGAAAGAACTCAGCGGAATCTACGGCTAACAGTCAAATCCATGACTCGCAAATCGATAACTCCCCATATTACGAAGAAAACATATACAGTAAATAATCATCAACATATCCATTGATCTCATCAACTACCCGATAATGGCCAAGTCACTGGTATTTCACAATAAAAAAGGACCCAACATAAGCATAGCATAGTGAAGCAGGGTAAATAGCAAAAATAGTATCAGTAAGGTCGCAAGCATAAGGCCCAAGATTATATAACGCCAGAATATAGTCACTAAGATGTTCTCCGTCTGTCTTCATCCCTGAGAGCAGGTGGTGATCTTCGCAAAGGAGGAAAATATAGAGAAAAAGAGAAAAAAGATCACAAGTAAAACACGGATCCCATCTATAACAGGCTGGGAATGAAAAGAAAAAGAGATAAAATGTTAGATAAACAGGCAAGCAAAGCATCAAGTCTATCGCATCGAGCTCAACAGTCTGAAATCATGCAATGCGCCAAGGGGAATATCGAAGGCCACGTATAGAGAGACATTGTAAGATCGACGCAAGGTAGAAAATAAAGTGTATGGAGAAACGAAACCTTTCTTTCCCCTGATACTGATAAATGCAACCGCGGAACGAGACTTTCAGTCATTCATTAAGATTCCTTTTTATAATCCTTCTGTTTCCCTTTAAGAATCCATGTTCTGTGTTTCCGGTCGTGTTGGATATGTGCAGTCAATGGCGTCTACCATTTATGTGGCTCCAGTGGAATTAGAAGGGGAATCCGCCAGGGAATCCGCCACGAGACTGGCCGCCGAAGGGGCTTCCGCCGGCCTGGGCGAATCCACCACCGCCACCGCCGTTCATCATGTTAAAGAGGATGTTGGGGTCGATGTTGATGTGGGAGGCACCTCCCATGCCACCCATACCTCCCATGCCACCCATGCCACCCATACCACCCATGCCACCCATGCCACCCATGCCACCGCCGAAGCCGCCGAAGCCTCCATGACCGCCAAACATGTCGGCAGGGTCCATAAGGTCATCACCATTGTCGTAAGCAGCGCGTTTCCTGATAGTTGTTAGATTGCTGTATTGGGACAATGATAAGACAAAAAGTAAACTTACTGAGAATCAATCAAGGTTTCATATGCTTCTCCAATCTCCTTGAATTTTTCATCACCCTGTGGGTCGTCGCGGTTCTTGTCTGGATGGTACTGGATGGCCATCTTGCGGTAGGCCTTCTTAATTTCATGCTCGGAAGCATCCTTGGACACACCCAAAATTTTGTAATAGTCCTTCCGCTGGGCCTTCTTAAGTTCGAACTCAGCCCGGCGTATCTCTTCCTGGATACCCTTTTCGGTCGGGTTGGATTCTGCAACGGCCTTGTAATCACGCACTGCCTCTTCCCAGTTGCCCGCTCCGCCATGGGCCTTGGCACGCATCTTTTGCGCCTTGGTATACGACGGATCCAGCCGCAGGGCCTCATTGCAGTCGTTAACTGCGTTGTCGTATTCCTTCAGGTTGATGTGTGCCTGAGCACGATTCTGGAGAATCTTGGCGTTCATGTCCTTGTTGGTAGGGTCCACCGCCAAAGCTTCGGACCAGCGCTCGATAGCCTTGCGGTAATCCTTAGCCTTAAAAGCAGTGTTACCCTCTTCCTTTGTACGCATCAACTTCTGCACCGTGCGAAGAAGTTTGATGGCCGATTTCATATCGGGGTCTAAGCTAATACAGATCTTGAGCGTCTTCAGCGCTTGTTCTGTCTCTCCCAGACCATAGAATGCACGGGCACGGATCATGAGTGCATCGGGATCTTGGTTGTTCTGTCGGAGCATTTGCATGGCAATATCTTGCGCCTTTGCAAATGAGTTCTCATTTGCCATCTTCAGTTGTGCTTCCGCGGTCATCAAGGTCCATTTGCGGGGCTCCTTAACGCCATTGCCCAGGAGCTGCCTCGCCTGGTCCAGGCAGAACAGAGCCATCGACACTCCCCGGTCCTGAGACAGAGTCTCTTCCGCCTGTGTGATGAAGCGAATCATCTTCTCCGCGGGCGCACGGTCAGTCGCCGATGCGGGAGGGTCCGTGCGGGAGAGGACATTGAGGGCCTCCGACGGGCGGCCCAAACTAGTGAGGATACGGGCAAGTCGGTACTTAATCTTAGTGTTAGACGGATCGAGCTCAATAGCCCGTTCGCAATCTTCAAGAGCATTCAGGTACTGGTGAGCGGCCATGTGTGCTGCAGCCCGGTTGGACAGGTACACGGACGAGTTAGGGCTAATCTCAACAGCTAAAATTTTGTTAGTAAAAAGTAACGGTGATTGTTTCGCGGCAGAGGAGCGCCCACCTTTACTGAACTCTTCAATAGCGCGTTTATAGTTACCATCCTTGAAGAATTTATTTCCCGCCAACTTAAAAGAATCCGCATCGGCAGTGCTTCCAGTGGATCTATGAGGAGGTGGGGTAGGACTCTTCTCGGTGTGCGTCCCGTTCACACCGTTGGCGGACGAGTTCAGACGGGGATCATTGCTGTCAATGTCCATCGAGCTCCGGTCAGCGGCAGCAGCCATGGTTGTTAAACGACGTAGCTCGTCGGGAGGAAGATTTAACGGATGAAGGTCGGGATCTTGCTTCTTGAACCGGTGAACGGTGGAAGCACGCGAGAAGGTAGGGCGAGAACCGGAGGGGGAGTAGCTGCCCTTAGTGGCAGTGGAATGAGTCGGACGGTGACAGGATTTGGAGTGCGAAGGAGTCGACGACGAGCGACTATGAGCTGGAGGACGAGTCGAAGATTTGCGTGGGATGTGCGCTTGAGTCGAAGCAGGAGTGGCAGTCGACTTAGTAGGTGGAGGTGGAGGGGAAGGATTCTTCCGAGTACTGTATGAGTGACGAGGGGAAGAGGAAGGAGGTGACGAAGGAGGAAACTTGGGAGGTGGCGGAGGAGGAGAAGTAGGGACCGGAGTCGGGTTTGGAGTCAGAGTTGAGAGGTCCGGATGTTGGATTTGCTTGGATTTAGATCTCTTAGATTTGTGACGAGAGAAAAGTTGCGGGAGAACCATTCTTTCTTCAAACGCTGTCGGGCCGCTCTGATTGGCCGCGGGGGATCGAATTGCAACGAAGGCGGTGGAAATTCAGAGTTTGATATCAATTCGAACTTTTTTTTTTTTTTACTTTCGGGTGTCCGTTTGGGGTGAATTGAGAGAGGAACTTTTGGTCGCAATAAGAAAAGGCAAGAAAAAAAAAAATGAAATATAATAATAAAAGAAAAATGAAAACTCGCTGAACAAAATTTACAAAGAAACAAAACACAAGTCTAGACAAAGAATCCAGTCATAGTGACAATAGCGCATTCATAATAGATCAAGTTGGTCGAGGTCACGAGTTGGATTGTTGTCGGCCGCTGTCCGGAATTCGAATCCTTCGGATGGTACGAGAAGACGAACGGGAAAGATGGAGAAAGAAAGTAGAGGGAAGTTGCAGGAAACTGAGGCTGGCAATCGCTCGACGTGAACCATTTGACTATATAATAATATGAATGACTCCTCTTCCTTAGTGTAGTCTTATTTGTGATTTCTCTCCTCCACTTGTAAAAAAAATCATGGAGGCTGGTGATTGATGGTGACGAACTCTGCCTAGCGTGCAGCTTGTCGTCGAATCCCATCGATCTTTCACTTGTCGAAAGAAACGTCTCACTACTGCATCGCCAGTAACGGTTCTACAGTCGGACAGTCCCCCAGTCCAGACCACTCAATTCCCTACGATCTTCTGTCAGGCTGGCACTAAAGGAGAAAATGAGACCTTCCCATGGAGACCTAATTATTAACAAAAAAATAAACATGCTGCGAAAACAGCGATTCCGAGCCGCCAACAACCTGGATCCGATCCACTCGACCAATCCCGTACGCCAGAAACCAATTATAACACCAAGTCCTATGCATGACGCTTTCGTTTCCATAGCAAACGCTACACTTTTTTACAAAGTACCCAAAGTACTGCTGACTTCCTCCCCTATCAGCTACCAGCCAACACGACCCGCCCCTCTGTCTTCAGGTGTCGCCTTTTTTTCTCCCTCTCTTCCTGTCTGCCTTGACTAACGGGTCCACTTCTCCGGCGCCTTCTGACGTTGCAGACAATTCTATGCGACTCGCCGCCTTTTTCCAGTATCGACTGTCGGTCACAATGCAGATCCGCCTCTCTGGTTCCCAATCTTTTGACCTGTTGGACAAAGAACTGGCGGGCCCGGACGCAATGATCGCCACGTGGTAGCCGCCTGCCATTTGATCCACAGTCGACTCGGTTGTTCGCAAGACGAGTGAACACTGTATCGCTTGGAAGAAGTGTGAGTGGACAAATGAGACCAACTATAGTACAAGCGTGATATACAATGTTTCGTAACCTTTTAACTCCGCACATGCCGGATGTCCCTGGTCACCGTCAAGAATTGACAGCTGCCGCCTGTTACTGACAGTCACTATGCAGTAATGACCATAATGGCAGCTGTCTCTAGATCTCCCGATAAACAAGGTAGGAACTGAGCTGCACGTCACCAGCAGAGCTCCCTTTATCAACCCAGCAAAACCGACTCAGAAGGCAAATAGCACTGCTCAGTCCATGCACAAGATACAAGTCCCAAGATTTACTCTCTATATCATCTTCAAGGAATCTGGCACGTGCAACGCACCTCCCCTTGATGATATGGGCTCTGGAGCGGCGAGATGATATGTCTAGACTCCAAGGTATCCGTGGAATAGTGCCTCCTAAATAGTCTTCAATAGCCAAAAGGAGCCCGATGAGCCCTTCGCCCCGCAACAACCGTCCACACTGAATCCTGCGCAGTCATTTGCGACGGATGCTCGCCGGGACTCACAAGCGACGATGATATCGGCTGATCAAATATATGCCGTTCATATGGTGGCGGAGGAGAGGTGGCAATGCCAGATTCCCGGTCGCTATTCGAAAAATACGTTTCCATCGAGAGAGAGTGGGTGAGCGTCGACACCCGGTAACTACTCGATATTCCCACAGCCCGAGTCTCGGTATTTAGATATGGTGACGCTGATACGGCGGTTTCCGCTCGCACCCAAATATTTTGTGATTCAAGCCAGATAAGTTCGTGGGATGGCGAGGCGCTTCGCGCACGAGAGTGAGTATTGTACCTCTCTGGTTCGAGATGTGAGTTGAGTATGCTGGGGGGTGAGGATTGGCCGTGATGAGAACTGGGGTGGCGCGCAGAGGCGTAATCAATTCGTCGTTCAGGGGTGCCATTGTTCATCCCATTTCCCAGCGTTTGGTGTGCTAGGCGCTGAATATTGGCTCGGTCACGACGATGCCTGTTCACACCAGATGGTATACTTGGGGACTTTTCTCGGCATAACGGCACCGGCTCGGCGGATGCTGGCCGTCGAGGATGGCTTGGCGTGTCATTGAATGATCCTGGTGGAAAGACCGCATAATCCGACTGTATATTAGGGATGCTACTCCCTGAGCAGAGGTTTGCGGAGTGGGGGCGATGAATGATAGGAGGGCCTTCCAAGGACGACAGGTCTATTGGGTCCATTGGAATGAAGATGGTGATTTCGAGCCGATATGGATCTAGGGAACGGCGAGCGGAAATGGGAGCGAAATATTCAACGAGGTAGGAACAGACTTTCGTAACTATAATATACTTAAGAACCATAACCCGGACCCTTTCCTGGACAAGTGGAACGGCCGAGTACGAAGTCGTGGAGGCGATATTCCAAAAATAAGGTATGAATACGATGATTGACGAACGGCAAAGTGGATCGCCAAATGAAGTGCGATTTTGGGGAGATGAAGATGCACAGGTAAATTATTAAGTTCAGTTGAACGAACAGTGCCAGACAAGTCACTTGGCTTATCTTATATGGTAATATGAAAACGTGCTTTCGAGGCGGTGCTTTGCGGTCAAGTCTTTGAGCACTTCATCTAACAAAGAGAGTCGCACAACACAACCAACACTTCTGCGCCGCCCCATGCATTGAGGATCCATAAGTGGATGCAAATCTTTCGTCGGGATCCGATGATGGGGCTTTAGGGGGTCAGAGACTACCGACAGCGCTCCATCCAGCCCTATTCGTGTCCGGTGGTCAACAGTGTAAAGGCGCCTCGGGTCACGGAAAAGGAAAAAAGAAAATGTTGGCACTGCATAGAAGGCGTCCCACAGAGTGATTATGCGCTGCAGGATTCTACAATATACCCTATATCGATTAGTCGACGGAGTGGGATTTGGGGTCGGTTCCTATGAACTGTTGGATGGGCCTAATAAAGCGCAGGCGATAATTCGGTATACTCCGGTAGGGTAATATCCCTTTGAGTAAACAAAGCCCTGTCCAGTAAGAATTACTGGAAATGCACGAATGCATAAAGTCAGTCCCTGAATTAGTGGAAATTTGTTCCCCGTAGGCGACTGATCGCCACCGCATTTGGTGGCGGGTGCCCTCAGGACAGTAAAGAAGTCGGCCTCCAAAGAGAACAATTGGGCCCAAGTGGAGGTATATGAATATTTCAAGGGGTTGATTGGGCAATATTCTATTTTTTTTTTAATGAAGCTATCGGTCAACAGTACAGGGGGCGCAATGCCTTGGAAAACAAAGCATCAACACTGCCACGGGGCGGCTCCCTTTGTCATCGCCCGCGCAATGCCTCATCCATGGTTCGCCAACTACCACTACGGGTGAGGGAGATGCATGTTGGAACTAATATTCACACCGTGTTCTTCTTTCTTTCTATATTCTCCCGCCTTTCTCTTTACTTTTTGCTTTTGCTCATGCTTTAAAAAGTTTATTGATTTGTCTATTTTTATATTCATTGTCTTTGCCTTTGACTTTACTCAACAATATGCATGTATATATTAACATATGGACGTGCAGCACGCCTTGAACCCCTCCAAAATGGACCCAATGACGAATGCCCACCGACTAGCCAGTAACAAACTCTACAAACCGGGTAGCGTGATTTCAAACAGGAAAACACTAGCGAGACCACGAAGATCATCTTCGTAGTTTGTGTAACTATTTTACTTTCGTTCTCTAGATACACTTCTAGAAGCGTTACTTAATACAAGCAATTAGTTATAGGTAGCGCTTTGATAACCCCCCATGAATGAAGCACACACAAGGGACGGACACAATACACCTTACCTTAGTCTTGGCCATAAGGCTGTTGTGTTACACAGCATAAAGGCAATCTCGTTATGTGTTACTCTGTACCCTGTACCTCCTAGAAACCAACGTTGGGCGTTATTCTCGACGGCGCTGGAACCGAGTATGCGTAGACGACCGATTTTCACTACCGTGTGTAGTCTATGATTGGTCTTCGGTGTCACATATAGATATAGCTCTCAAGATTTATGCATAATGTATCGGAAAAATATCAAACATGCTGTGCTTACCTGAAACTATAAGCTGTTGTATCGTGTTGTATCCATGTAATAACGACCAGCATCACTACGTATTACACACCTATTCCATCACCCATTCCATCACCAACCAACATAAAAGGTACCAAGAGGCACCACTTTGTAACAGATTAAGAGCGAAGGACGTATAGTATCGTCGAATCAAAAGAATAAACCGAGTCGAGTATGACACATTTACCAGACACTTCTGTCACCAAGAGTCTAAACATCCCGCTCATTTGTACACAGAATGCCTGTCGATAATCAATTCGAAACATCTCCCGGGCTGAAAATCAAACACCAATCGAACACCAATCGAACACCAATCGAACTTCTCCGGATTCAGCCCCTCGATCTGCCTCTCGCTGTGCTCGCCCGTGAACAACGTATCTGATTGCGTGTAAAAAGATCCTGAGTGTGGGACCCGCTCGGTGCGGATCGGAATATCTGATCAGGCCATAAGATCTGAGGCATATATGCAGGAACAATCCTGTAAATGGCAGGGATATTGGCCCACGGGGGTAGCATATTAGAGAGGACTAAGAGATATCTGGGGAAAAAAGTAAAAATCACTATAAAATCTAAAATTCTCTATTAGGATGCCTCGAGAGGAAACTTGATGAAAAGTGAAAGCGTTCATGGTTTACATTAAATCGTATCCAGCAACCAAAATGCTTCACAGAACTCCGAAGCAAGCCGAGAAGCCAGAGAAGAAAGAGGCAAAGAGTTTGTAAGAGTTGTAAAAGATGAAGCAAACGAAGTAAAATGGTATTAACTCTCCCCGAACAACAAGTCCACGCAACTAGAAAACAAACCCCTTCCACTCTATCCATTTACACAGAAAAGTCCATGACTCGATTTCCCCGCCGCAGCGGAGCCGGACTCACTAGTGAATCGGAGCTACACTACTGACAAGAAGGGAATTTAAGCCAAGAAGAAAGCGGCGGCGGCGGCGGCACCAGCAAGACCGAAGGAGTTGCCGACGGTGTTGGCAGCACCGGTGAAGAGGGCGCTAGGGCCGGAGGAAGAGGGGCTGTTCATTTTTGTTATTTTCGAATTCTATAATGGGCGATAAAAGATCAACTTACGTAGCGCTGCCGCTAGGGTAGGCAGAGGATCCCGGGATGACGGGGACGGAAGAGGTGTGACCGGGGGAGACGCCAGTGGGGGCGGGGCCGGTGATGGTAGAGTAGGTGACGGTTGGGATGCAGGTGGTCACAGCGATGACAGTGACGCTCTGGCTGGGGACCTGAGGAGGCTGGGGGATGACGGGGCTGCTGCTGGAGGGAGCAGGAGGAACGCTGCCGCTGCCGCTGGGAACCTGAGGAGGAACGCTAGCGCTGCCGGTAGGGACAACAGGGACAACGGGGCTGGTGGCGGGAGACGTCTCAGCAGGAGAGGTCTCCTCGGGGGTCTCGCTAGCAGGAGTAGTCTGGGCGACGGGGGTCTCAGTAGCAGTAGCAGAGGTGACCGCAACAGGAGTAGTAACGGGCTCAACACCCTCGGGGGTGGAGGTCTGTCTGCCGGGGCAGTCGGTGACGCTGGCAGCGCAAGAGGTGATGGTCACATCCTCGGTCTGGTAGACGGTGTGAACCTCACCGTTGGGGAGGGCGGCAGCAAGGCCAGCGAAAAGAGCAATGGTGGATGCAGAGAAACGCATTTTGACTGTAGTGTTTTCACGAAAAATATAACCGTCAAGGTTGTTTTGTGAGTTTAAAATTTAGCGGAGGCTAAAGAGAGAGCGTGGATAGTTGGTGTGTAAAAGAGTGGCTGACCGAAGTCAAGTGGTTTGCTTCTAGCAGTGAAGGAAGTTTGAGCTTGAAAGAAGGAACGGATAGAACCAGAGCGAGAGAAAGGACGGGGGAGTTTGGAGGCTTTGTATGAACCGGGAGATTAACCTGGAGATCGTCCCAGGGACAAAAAGGGGAGAGGGGACTGCAGGCGAGTGGAGAGGCTCGCAGATACTGGGCTTTGGCTTTGCTAGACTCGAGTCTATCAATTGGTGAACTGTAGTGCGGTGTGTTTCTCCAGGAGAAACAAGACAACTTTTGCTAAACCTAATAGGTTGCCCTTCATCAACCCGATGGGGCCGCCATGCTCATGGGTCTCGTGGGATGGCGGTTTGAAGCATCATGGTTGGCGGATGTGGCCGTCGCGAAGAACGACTACGACTTAACTAAAAAACTAGTCTGCTGTTTAGTTTCGCTGCCACAGCGGTTCCAGTCAATGCTTACAGTTCTTGGTTCCTCGGTGATAGGGAAGGTGAGAGTTGTTGATCCGTCGGTCACTTGCTCTTTTCAGACATTATCACGAATGGAAGAGATCATCACTATGGGGAAAGATGACTTTTTTTTGGTGGTTGTTCTATTGTAATGCGCCGGTAATATCGTAACTTAGGGCTGCCGCCCAAACACTCATGAGACACCTGCATGAAGTAGTCTAAATGAAGTCCGAGTTTTACGCACAATTGCCATTGTAATTTGTAACATCAAGTACGATGAAACTCGAAATCGCGAACTTAAATTCCGCGCCCGGAAATTAGCCTTACTCTCAAAACACTCCTAACAATCATTTACATGCATACCTAACATACAAAGTTGATACATGGCTTTGACCCGGGGCAATATCGTAAATTTCAGGGGAACGTATTTTCCCATCGGCCAAGCCACAGGACGTTGAGCAACTCCCGATTGATGTTTCATATTCATTGCTCTAACCAACCAGAGCCTCTTCTTGAGATCCGTTCTTGACGCCATCACCCACTCTTCTATGTCGCCAACAGCCCGCTGTGGCTCTTGGGGCTCCACTTTCAACCAATGACTTGAACAACAAGCCAGAGTGGGCCAGTGCCCCACTAACCCCTGTCTCTCTGCTACCATATTTATCTTGATTATTTTCTGGATGAGGGAGGAGAGTCGCAAGAAATGATCAAATTTGAGTGAGAGAGAAATTTTCTCGTTCCAGCCCGTGAGTACGACACTACCTACTTGACTACGTAGGTAACGATTACTCATTGAGTCACACGGTTTGGTTTTTGGATCAGCCTTCTAACTAAAAGATCCCCTGCGTCATCCTGTTACCACACATACATTTCATCACACTGCATCCTTGTACATTTAGTATACTCGCAAAATCTCCGAGCTCACGGCCCTGGTACATTGTTCTCGCCACAGCGTTGTGTTGCTCCGGCACTCATCTTAACTCTGCCTGTGGCGGTCTAGAAACGTAGCTGAGGTCTCTAGTCAGCCCTGTTAATTACATGAAGGAAGCTTGGTTAATTGTGCTTGACTTGATGGGACTAACGCCGTAGTAAACCCTGCTCAATATCGTAAATTGCTTAATAAAAGCTAAGACAGCTTAGAAAGCCAAGGTGAGGGCAAGGAATGCAACATACTCGCTTAGGGCTCAGGCCTGGCCTACCTGCTAGTCTATGTCCGAGTGGCATAGTGTCACTGTACCAGTCGAAGCAATAATAGAAACATTAAAAACTTTCTTAGAGTGTTCGAGTCGGATATAGTTAGACAGGATTCTGTGTGTTTAGAGGAAGAATATTCTGTTGCTCGCTTTACCATAGTGCGAGCCGGAATAATTGCGCCATTGAGGCCCAGACCAGAACAACCTACTATGTAAAGAATTTCATGACTGAAGGCACTGAGACAAAATTTATCTATGAGGAATAAGGTCCGATAGAACCATCAAACTATTGGTGACCATCTTCACTATACCTAAAGAGGGTAAACATAGCACTCTGTCCCTTTCTCCAGATTATTATGTGGGTACAAAACCCTCAATGAGTTCGAGGGCTTCTTTTTTAGGACTTCTGTCAGCGGAAGGTTTGATAGAGAAAGGGGTTCATCTCTTAGCAGGTTGTGTCCACACTTCAGGGGGGATTTTGCTCAAAATTAGCATCGGGAATACTCCCTAGATAGAACCGGTCAATTATTTGATCGTCTATCTTGGAATGAATTTAGATGGACCTCATCTTGCATGATTTCGTTCCAACCCGGCCGACCGACGAGAGCCCCATCATCAACAACAGGGTAGGATAAGATCCGGTACTCCGTACATGGGTTCGAAAATAACACTGGTGCGTTAGGTCATTCGCACAGTAAAAGGCGGGTAATCTGCTTCAGAGCTCCACCGATCAACAGGGGAAGGGTTTTTCAGGCTCAATGATTCACTGTCGATATGCGCGCCCTAGACTACCCTAATGGATAACGCCGAGAGTTCTAACAACCATGGCTTACAAGGCGCTACCCCAGTTTTCAGATAGAGAGAGTTCATGTCTACTAGTAGTCCCTTGGTCTCCAAGGGTTCGCGGAGTATGACAAGCAAAATCTGAATGATATCTATGTGCCATATTGATTGGAAGCCCCATAGTCAGTGCCCGAGATAATGCGGACAGAGGTGCACGAACAGACGGAATTCCTCTGTCGGTGCTCGAGTCGCTGTTTTCCGCTGCGATTTCCCATCATTGCAGGTAGTTGGACGATCAAGTGGAGTTTGCTTGCTTGGGATCGTCCATCGCCGCGCGTCTACTACTGAGGAGTCTTCAGTTGCAATTATCATGTGTTTGTTCGTTTTACAACGCTATCTGGTTGTCTATTGCTACAAGTTTCTTTTGAAAATCTAACAATGGAATAGAATAAATGCGATGTTTCAATAAAACTATAAAGGCTTCGAGGTGGCGTGTCAATCGTGTTGAAAGATGCCGTAGTTGGACTTCCGAACCTGTGATGTAGGCTTTGGCCGCGGACACCACCTACATAGCCAAAATACAAAATATGACAATGTACAATAAGTCCCTCCAACTCATCACCGGGTAATGGTTCTTCCATTGAAACTCGCACGGATATCATCAATCAATGCCAGGTTCCAACACCAATTCTATTGAAGACATGTCCCCATCATGTATGGCGGTGCATTTACGGGGAATGGCTATTTTAAGGATGATAGTGGGTCGGAGTCGATATACACTGCGAATCACTCAAGTTGTCATGTACCGTGCTCCTTCTTTACCCCTTGATGATTGTGGCGCATGAGAGCTTTAGCACCAGATATATGATGTCAGATAAAGTGGATAATTTTGGGTATGAACTGGTCAAGAGTTTTGCCGTCACAGGGCTGAAGCTTTGAGAAAGTACTTTGTTTATGTATGCATCTACTGAGGTATTTATCTGCCGACATGAAGCACGTGCTCTTGGCCAACGGAGGCCTATGCGCCTATGTTGGCTGATGCGTCAATATATACTCTCTATACATACTTCTATTTAGTGATTGTCGTTGACAGTAGTACATTCTCTAGACCGGGTCATCATTGCGTAAAAATATTGCCGATACATGAAGCTCTTCGATAGATCGTGCCTATGAACAGAACAGACTGTGCCGCGCGTTGGGTAATCAAATTTACTGGTCGAGCTCGGTTATGGTTTCAAGGTAACAAGCATTTCTATCAAGGCGCGAGAAAAGTGGGGGATGATGTAAAACATCACTAACCGTGACAATTGCAGTTAGTGGAGGATTTGTTTGAAAGTGAAACTAAGAGCGAGAAAGATAGGAATGGATAGGATAGGATCGGTCTTATCTTAGTTAGTCCCTTGCGAAGAGACAAGAACCGAACCGAAATAGAAACCTATTCTTGGGCATTAAGAGCAATTTTCTCGGGTTAATTTAATGCTTGGTTATATGGGTTTAATCATTATGATTTCAATTTGTTTTTGGCTAACACTCTCAAATTCCACTTAATTATTCGTTAATTTTTGACCACTCAGTAGAAATCGAATGGTTCCGCCGAAAATTTCTGTCAATTTCCCCCTTGGATGCCTAGGGAGGTCGCCGGTGCCTGAGGATTCAGGAACAGTTCCGAGATTGAAATTTTTGACTTGAACACACGGATATCTAATTCTAAACATAAACTCGGGGAACATAAGAATTGCTTCTATTCTCAAATTGGGATCGGTCCCTGAACTAACAACAGAATAGCATATAATAATAGCATCAGAGTGAGCGCAAGGCCCTTGACAAGCCCAAGTATCAAATAAAGAACACTGCCTAGGCGCCTTTTGAAACAGACTGGTTCCACCAACTTGGACACTCCAACTCAGCATCATCTGTCTGAGTGTCCACTCGCGGAGCCTTATGATTGGCACTAATCCTAGACTGGGATTAATAGTGGAATATTATTAGCTGAGAAACTCACTCTGATAGGCAAGTGGGATCGGTCGGTGGTGCACTTGATGGTCAACTACATCTTCCAACCGCCGACGTGCCTTTTTTAGCCTTAGCCTTAAGGGACTTGTGATTGACTGACTTGACGCACTGAACTGACTTGACTTGAACTTGACTTGACAACTGACACAAACGGGCCCCATTCATCCAAATCTGATCCTGCTTTTTTTTTCTTGTCTTTTCTCATCATTTATTATTACTTTATTGTCTCAAAGCCCCATCTTCTTTTCCCGACCGTCATCATCAATCCCACCTTCTTCTCTTCTTCTCACCACTACTAAACCACCTTCTCTTCTACTGTTGGTTTTCTTTACTTTTTCCTCTAGTCAAACATTCGCTTGTTTGCTTCAATTCTCATTATTTAACTAAGCTTACCTGCAACCCACCCCTCTCGCTCTCAACTTCTTCAATATCAACAAGGACCCCTCTTACAATATCCAGTCGCCTTGCCGCGTGTGCAGCCCCACGGCCATCTTCCCGAGAAGGCCTCGTTCATCTAATCTTCCACTTGCTCTCTCTTTATCCCTTCACCTTCCATTCTTTTTCAAGGTGTCTAACTCAAATACCGCCGATCTGGCTACCTTGGCTGACCCAAACGAGTTGTTCTTGCCTGGTGAGAGGCAAGACAATCTCGCCATGCCAACCTCTGGTGTTCCCCTCCTCAAACCGCCCGTGCCTGGTAATCGCAATAACAACGGCAATGGTCCCCGACCCCCCAAGCTCACCTTGGGGATCCCCCCATCTCCCAACGCTCGTCCCATCACCGGTAATGGTGTTCCTGCTCCAGTTCCTGCTCCAGCGCCCGCTCTAGCCCCCGAAGTACCGCAGCTTCAGCG
>MBFL02000385.1:0-24407 GCA_001696595.2 Aspergillus hancockii | reverse complement strand
GATTATATTGCACATGCCGTATTCCCGTTCGGTTCGATATGCACGATCTCCACGCGACCTGTGGCGTTCGATCGCAACCCTAACTCACGGCATTTTATTTTCCAAGATTCGCCGTAACAACTCCCGAACCTAGGGGTCATGGCGTCTCCTCTTCGCCCGCTAAGTCTTCTCGCTTGGCAGAATTCCCGCAAGTCAGGGCGAGAGGCAAGAGTGCTTGTTTAGCTGTGGCGGCCGTTTGACTCACTCGTGGATTAGGCCCCCAGGGGCCACGATGCATCTGCGGCTTCCAGCATAAACGAGGGACGGGGATACCCCCAGTAAGCACGCACGCGAGAACGAAAGAGGCCCCTCTCTTTCCCTTGAGCAATCAATTGTACCGGCGGCCCGTTCCAGGCAGCCGATCCTCCGGGGCAATCCAATACGATTGTTCTGAGGCGTTCGAGCGAGTTGACGGTTTCTGGAATTCGTGGCCGGAGGCCTGAGGTCTCTACGAGGATGCCCTAAATTTAGACATCTTCCAGGCGTCTTTTTCATGAACGGCTTGTATCTGACTTCCTGCCTGGGACACACGGGGTATCGGTGCCTGGTTAAGCCATTGGAATACTATGAACAGTAAAGTTTCGGTGTAACCAAGCCTCTGCAGGCCTTTTGCCCCCCCAAGACACGATCCACCAAGTACCCCCTTCCAGCATCCCAGAAAGACTCCCATATCCTATCCAGCCACAAACCCATCAACAACCGTGCCACGATCAATAAACTGCTCAATCCAACCAATAGTCATACTAACCAAACAATCAGCCAAAATGCAAGAATCCCCCACATATTACCTCGGCACAGCCAAGCACAAAACCCACCTGCTCCTCTTCGTATCCGCGAACTTCTCATGATCCCCCACCAAATGCGCCTTGTACCACGGATCCTGTTTCATCCGCTTATAGTCATCCAGGCTCCGAAATACGACCTGACTGAAGCAGTCAAAATCCGCGACAGTAGCCATCTGCGAGTCGTAGAGTTGACTCATAAGCGCGCGTGTCGAGCGCGGGTTGTGGATCTGGTTTTCCTCCCGTCAGTGAGAGCGACCCCCGTAGGATGAGAAAGAAGTGGCTGTACCTGCGTCCAGCGGATCACCCCGTATTTCACCATTAGATCCTGGGTTAGTGGTGCTGATACCTTGGTCATGTGGTGGCGGTAGTCTTCTTCGCTCATGCCTGGTCGGCGATAGCCGCAGATGGTTAGGCAGAGGAGTTTGCCATTGGACGGGTCCTGGGGGACTGGTGGTTCAGTTAAGGTGGAAGGGGACATTGTTTTTGGGGGATTGCGGCCTGGTCATGGTGAGGGGATAGGCAGGGCGCTGAGGAATGGAGATATATTGGGGTGTTGGAAGGATACGGACAGCGAAGATGGAATATATGCCGATGCCGATGCTGGCATCTCGCTCTCCGATGCCTCCTCCGTACATAGTAGCAGATCGTTCTGCGCTGGAGGGAGGGGCTGCAGGGGGTTCCTCGGTCCATACGGGAACTGTTGTCTAACTGCGAGTCGAATGTTGCTAGAAGCAGCAATTATGTATCTACAAGGGTAGGAGAATATCGTATCAGCGAACCGATCAAGTGCACAAGGTAGTTTCTATTTGCAAATAAAATCAAATACAAAGGGTAACAATCTAGATACAACGCGAAAAGGGGGAAAAAAAAAAAAAAAAAAAAACCAGTGGTTAGTTGTAGTACTCCAACAACCAGCTCCGCAAATCGCCAATAGTCGGATACTCCAAGAACAAGCTGCCACTGACAGTCACGCCCAGTTCCTCCCGGAACTTCTCCGCGATTACCAGACTCATGAGACTGTCGACGCCCAAGTTCGCAAAGGTAGCATCGTCTTGTAGGTCACTGAGCTCGAGCGCAGCTTCATTGGCAATCAGGACAATAGCCTTTGCTGCGACGCTGTCAGACTCGGCGTCTGTGGTGGGAGCAGGGGCAGCAGGGGCTGTCGGAGCAACAGTAACGGTGGCAGTTACTTCCGGAGTCGGGGCTGGCTTCAACACTGTCGCCGCGACGGGGGCAACAACCCCTGGCTTTGGTGCAGGTTCCAATCGTGGCTGTGACGCTGGTGCTGATGCCGCTGGCATCTTTGCGGTGGCCGGGCCCTCATCAGGAGGAGAAAAGAAGCGATTGAGCAGAATGCGTGGGTATCGGCGGAACTGGATGCCCTCTACAAGGCCGATAATCGTCTCCCCCTGGAGCACGTACGCATCGCCCAGATAGACGGTAGGGTCCTCGGCCGTGGGGATCATCTTGACGTACGAGCGGTACTTCGCGCCTGCCACCAGGGGTTTGGCAAAGCGCATGGACCGCCAACCGGGAGTGACACAGTAGTTTGCTTTGGTGTCGATTGCATCGGACACGTTCATCACAAAGCCCGCCAAATGGGCGACACTGTCGATGAAGTATGGAGGAACCGTCCAGGTGCCCCCTTTTTCTGTTGACAGTGTCACGTCCGCGGTGGCCTCAAGCCCGTGTAGAATGACGGACTGCATACCGCGATACTTGTCGGCGTAGTCGACGAGGTTGTTGGCAAAGAGTAGGTAAGCCATCCTGTGGGAAAACTGATTGGCCGTACCTTCCTTGGCTAAGCGCTCCAAGGCTTCAATGCGCCCTTGAACCAGATGTGCGTTGGGAATCCACGAAGTAAGCCATTCAGCAGCATCTCCGTAGAGGATATTTGCGGTGGCAAAAGACTCTTCGGCCGTACCGTCGGAGTTCACGTTGAACCATTCGAGGTTGGCGATACCGGAAGATATGTCGTCAATGGTCACGGAGACTTGAATCAGTTGAGGCTTGTTAGTGTTTTTCTGCGCTACCAGTCCCTTGACGACGTGCAGATTGGCAATGTTCATATCGACTGACTTAGCTCCCGGGATGAGCTTCTTGTAGAGGTACTCTCCGAGGGTATAGGAGATGTCTGCGTGGATAGACTGCAAGAACGCAAACATATTCGTTAGCTAGTGACTTGGAAATATACAAAGAAATCAATTTACTTACCGAGGTCACCACACCACATCCATTCATTCGGTGTCCATTGGCAGCAGCCAGAAAGGCTGGCTGCATCAAATCTGACTGCATCACCACTTTGCCAGCGGTTCCATTGAAGGTCTCCTCGATGATCTGCTGCACAGTTGATGTTCTGAGACTGGATAAGACTGGAACTGAAGAAGTTACTTTTGCCGCTTTCTCTGCGTCGTAAAACGTGTTTCCCTTGGTCAGAGCCCAGTCGCCATTGTACATGATCCAGTAGTTCTTCTCATTCCAACTATAGGTAGGCAAGTCCAAGAGACGCAGTCCCTTCTCAAATGGGCGCTGGAACTCGTTCCAGTTAAGGGGGACCCCAGCTCCATGCAGAACGCTGAAGCTCTGTGCCAATGTTGTCCAGTTGTCCTCGTTCCGGTTCAGCGAAGCAACAGCGGCATTCACAGAGGGGAGCGTAGCCTTTACGAAGCTCATGCAAACCGGATGAGGGCCAATTTCCACCCAGACAGTGTCCTCATCAACCGTGAAGAATTTCTGCGCCACTTCGAGCGCCGTCAGGAAGTTGACCGGCTCGCGGGTTGCACGGCGCACGTAACTGGCGTTCACTGTCTTGTCGTCAAAGATGACTTTGCCAAGCAAGGGCGAGATGACGGGCATGTTGGGCTGCTGGAACAAGACGCCAGATTTGGCAATTTGTTCGTACTCATCAAGAATGGGATCCGTCTGCGCGGAATGGAAGGCAAATGCCACGTCCAGACTGGTGCACCGGTAGCCGTTGGCTTGTAGGCGCTCGGCGACGGCGTCCATGCCATCTTTGGGGCCGCTGAGAACTGTCTCCTTGGGCCCGTTCAGACAGGCTATTTCGAATGGGAGGCCATCCACGGACTTCTCGATGTCGGCAAGGGAAGTGCGTACTGCCAGCATTTTGTGGCTGCCCACTTGGCATTTTGTCTCGAGCAGCTTGGCTCGTTGGCCTACGAGGAAGAGAGCGTCACTCGCCGATAGCACGCCGGCTACATGCAATGCTGCATACTCGCCCAGGCTATGCCCAATCACGACGCTGGGCTTGACCCCAAGGGAGGCCCAGTAGCGAGCCAGAGCAATCTCTACGGCGACCTGAGCAAGCTGGGTGATCACCGGTGAGTGAGCATGGTCCTTGGGATAACTGCCATCGATGGCAGGGACGAACGGCGGGAAGCCTTGTCTCCGAGCCAAGGAGTCCAGGTGCAGGATCTGGGATCGGAAGAACGGCGAGTGGTGAAACAGCTCCAAGTTCATGGACTTATGGGACGCTCCTTGGCCAGTGAAAGCGAATGCGACCGGGGGAGGACCAGTTGCTGGAATAGGCTTGTGAGTATCAACCGAAGACACATAGGACACAAGCTTTTGCTTCACTTGGGCCACACTGGAGGCAGGGAAGACGACTCGGTGGTTATGGTGGTAACGTCGAGCCGTCGTCGTATACGAGAGATCCGCCAGAGATACGTCCGGGTCTGCCTCGAGATACGCAATGAGCCGCTCGAGATTTCCTTTTAAGGAGACTTTGCTCTTTGCGGACACAGCAACAACATGTGTTGGGCGAAGATCCACCACATCGATGTCTCTCACCGGTGGTTCTTCAATGGCGACGGTGGTGTTGCCACCAGCAGCGCTGAAGTTGTTCACAACGGCAATTCGTTTCTTTCCTTCAATTCGCGGCCATGGCTGCTTCTCGTAGGGTATTCGCAAGTTGCGCTTGTCGAGATCAGTTGGAAACGCTGGATTGATCCTGTTTTTGATGCCGACATGAGGCGGGATAGCGTTCTTCTGGAGCATGAGCAGGACCTTCAGCAAGGCAGTTACTCCGGCTACAGCCTCTCCATGACCCACATTGGACTTTACCGCACCAATATAGAGTGGCTGTTTGGAGTTTCGGCGCTTGGTAATCGGGGCAAAGACATCGGTGATGGACTGAATCTCCACCGTATCGCCGGCCTGAGTGCCGGTGCCGTGCATCTCCACAAAGCTGACATCTAAAGGATCTACCCCCGCTGCGCTCATGACCTGTCTATATAGGAAGGACTGCGCTCCCGCATGGGGATGCGTGATTGAGACAGCTTCGGCAGAATGGTTGGTTGCAGCCCCAAGGATGACTCCCAAGATATTGTCGTTGTCAGCCTCAGCGTCTTCAAGCCGCTTCATCACAATTGATCCAATACCATCGGCCCGGCAGTATCCGTCGGCTTCGCAATCCCAGGTTTTGCAAGCATTGGGGGTCTTCGACAGGAAATGGCCGTGGCTGAGACCAGCAAATGCGTCCGAGTTAGTGAGGACGTTCATGCCACCTGCGACAACCGTATCTGTGTCACCATTCCACAGAGAGGTGCACGCCGCCTGTATGGTTGCCAAACTAGACGAGCATGCCGTATCAATACTAAAACTGGGACCCGAGAACTTGAAGAAGTAGTTGATGCGCCCTGGGCCAAAGGCCCGACAGCCCCCTGGAATGAAATAGGTGCTGATCTCCTGGGCTGTGTTTACTTCACGATAATCATCACTGGCTTGACCATAGAATGTTCCAATCCGGTGCAGATTTGTAGCAGGTGTTCGATTGGCAACATAGCCTGCTCTCTCAAGGGCCTCGTATGCCGTCACTAGGGCTAACCGCTGCATCGGATCGGTCTGCTGGGCCTCACGAGGAGACATATTAAAGAAGGGGGCGTCAAACAGCCCAGGCTCGTCGATAAAGCAGCCATAAGGTGTGTGACTAGCATTGACCCTCTTTCCTGCGGGATCATAGTGTGTTTCGACGTCGAATCGGTCGGCAGGGATCTTTCTGTGGATGTCCAGTCCTTGCTCCAGGAGAGCCCAAAACTTCTCGGTGTCGGTTGCTCCACCGGGCATTCGACAGGACATGCCCACAATGGCAATCTTCGATTGTTGGGTTCCTCGTGGGCCCTTTGAGCCTGTATCGTTTTGCGTAACCCATGGAATCAGTTCTTCGGCAGTGGCCTCAAATTCTTGGAGCTTGGAGTTGAATGCCCCCATCAGGTCGTGGACCGGAAGAGAAATCCGAAAGACAAGAACTTGACACTCGGTAGCGGCCAGACGTTCAGCCTGCTCAATTGCACCCTGAATGACATTGTCCCATTGGATTGGCTGTGTCAGGATCTCTGAAACGATCTCTTCGAACAAGCCTCTCGCGCTCGTTGCTGAGTACATTTTCCCACTTGAAGTTGAGAATATTGGAATCACCGGCAGAAAGCTGTCATTCAGGGCCTCCAGCGACTTGCAATTAACGACGTCGTGCACATGGTCCATAGTATAGATATGTTTTGCATGGCACAATCCTCCATAGACTGGCAGGCTGACTATCTTGTGGCCACGGAAGAACTCTGACATGCGAAAGACTCGCTTGAGCCTGGATGGTGGGCCGCTGACGGTCACAGATGTCTGGTTCATGGCACTTATGAAGATCTTACTGGGGTCAGGGGTTCTCTGGGCAATGTTAAACTATGAGCATGAATAAATACGACAGAGTGGAGCTCACCTCTCTTGCATGAATTGCATCTAGCTCGGCCTGGACGTCTTCCACTGCAACGTCGGGCACAACAGAGGCCCATGAGTCCGGAGACTCAGTCTGGTTCCGTGGCTCCAAGTTCTCTGACACTTCATTCACCAGGACGCCCAGGCGAAAGGCTATACGAGCGACCTCTGCACCAGCAACCGGGAGGTCCGCTAAGGCTGGTGAGAGGGCGACAGCGGCCGTGGCCAACAGACCAATACCCAAGCCAGCAAGGTACGTGGCTGTGGACTGGAATTCATACTGATCTGGATGGCTCTCGTAATACCTTGAAGGAAAGTCAGAACAGGCAAGGTCTGTATAGCAGGGCTGGTGGTGTATGGGCTTCAGGTGAAGCACTCTTACCCTATCAGTGTCCCAAGCTCGACTAGGCAAAGTAACACTCCATCAACCGATCCGCTTAGAGGACCCTTACGAAGCTCAGCATGATCTGCCAAGTTCAAGACCGTTTCAAAAGGAGGTATTAATGCTTTCAGCGCGACTGGCAACTGTCTGACCTCATCACGAAGGGCTACAGTAGCCTCATCAATGAACCTAGCAAGGATCGAATGGTTCCTATCTTTGCTGTGATTGTATAGCCGACGAAGAAGATCATGTAGGGCGTCATGGGGGAACTCATTGCTGAAGTAGAAGAGCCGCATCTTGGGAGATTCTGGAGGGGACTCCGACCGCGGGGTGTAGACGGTCATTTCAAGACCAACGCCAACTTATTCAAGGAGGACTAACATATAATGACTGAAATAATATATGAACGATATGTGTTTAGACAGGAGTCGAGGGGGTGAGTCAAGCCTAGACTCAGCCAATCTAACCAAGGGGGCATCTAAACCGTTGAGTCTGGTCAGGGCGTGTGTATATATAGTTCTCAATGACAGATCTCCACGTGATAGACACATGGCTGACAAGCGAGATTCGATAATGACATGCAGTACTCCGAATTCGCCGTCGCGGTATTCGGCGAATCCGAGAATGTGTCAGACACGATTTCGGAGTGCGTATAAACGCGGGCTGACTGGCTATTCCAAGGCCGAGCCGCTGGAAAATGAACTTATCTCTCCCAGGCACCCCCTGATAGTAACTACAGAAAGAGATATTGCCCTGTATCTTACCTTGATCAACCCAAAATGAGTCGTGGCGGGTACAAACAGATCAACAAGGCTCTGAACGCTTGTGCTTTTGAGGATTATCTCTCCTCCCAGCTCAAGCATCTGCCCCATTTGGATGATGTCGAGCAAATCAGCCCTCGAGTAATTCGGGTATTGGGTCAGAATGCCGGCAAGGTAATCTATAATCTACGTTAAGGGCGTGCAGGCATAAAGAATTCCGACTGACTGGACCTACCAGTTCACTCTCCAGGGAACGAACACCTACATTGTCGGGACAGGCTCCTCTCGGTTGATTATCGATACCGCTCAAGGGCTTCCTGAATGGATCGATATTATCGCTGCAACTCTCAAGAAATTTTCAATCTCCCTCTCCCACGTGTTCCTCACTCACTGGCATGGCGACCACACTGGCGGTGTCCCCGACCTGATCCGTACATATCCTCACCTTTCTTCAGCGATCTATAAGAACTCCCCTGCCAAGAACCAACAGCCTATTGAAGATGGACAGGTCTTCCGTGTTGAGGGCGCCACTATCCGTGCAGTCCATAGTCCAGGCCACTCTCACGACCACATGTGCTTCATCCTCGAGGAGGAGAACGCCATGTTCACTGGTGATAACATACTCGGTCACGGTACGAGTGCCGTTGAAGAGCTAAGTATCTACATGACGTCGCTACGAGCAATGCAGTCGCATAACTGTCGCTTGGGCTACCCTGCACACGGCGCAGTGATCCCGGATCTCCCTGCGAAGATCACTGGCGAGCTAGCACAGAAGCTCAAACGGGAAGAGAGGATTTTGAAGACGTTGGAGAAGCTCAATATGGAACAGAGGCGAATGGGAGGAAGAAAGATAAAGAGTGTCACAGTCAAGGAGCTGGTAACGTCGGTGCATGGCATGGAGCTCGACGAAGAGGTTAGGGCACTGGCTTTGGAGCCCTTCATGGATGAGGTGCTACGAAAACTGGCAGAGGAAGGCAGAGTCGGGTTTGAGATGAGAGAAGGGGAGAAGAAGTGGTTTGGAGTTGGATCTGTTTAAGTTGCTTCGCGATCGTCTACCAGTTCTTTCCTATCTTTCGGTTCGTGACTTCACGTATTGTTGCAGTTTGGTTATGGAGTATATCCTGCTTTTCAATATGAATACAGTGGTCTCTAGTATAATTGCAGGCTTGAGACTGAGAAGCATTGCCCATGAAGATAATATATGTACGGACGCAAGATGATAAGATACGAATCCGAAAACATGACGTTTCTACACCCTGGAAGCTCAAGGTAAGAGCCAAGCTGTGTTTTACAATAAGAAGCTTAATGGAACAGCCTACCGCTACTACGTATGCAACCATTAGAGCGTTGCTACTTTGTACACAACGTCAATTACCACGGAGTGTCCTCGCTTCGATGAGGGGGATGCTCGCCAAGACCTCCCGAGTTATACACCTAGGGCATCACATCACACCCTAAGCCCTAAGGCCCTTCCACTCAAGCGCCACCGTTTCAATACGAGGCAATGCCACCTCGGACTCCGACTGGGGGGTGCCAAGAATAGCAATACCAATAAGCGTGAGCCACTGCCTGAATGAAAGTCTGGTATCTAGCGAGGTGCATCTTATTCGACCGAAGTCTGAGACGCTTCCACGTCGATTGCGTTAGTGCAGAATGTCGGAGCCCGACAGGCATTCCCCGACATAGTAAAATGCCCCTTTCAAGGCCGGATTTCTTAGATAAGTGTGACCCTGGCTTAGTGGCCTGCACGATTATGCTGTACAACCTCACACGGAGGGGCCTTACCGGTTACCCCCATTTCACAATGTCGGTCATTCTCTCTGCTGGGAAAACATAGAAAGCTTCCTCCTTCACCGTAATGACGGCGATTGGGGGATCACATCATGAGCACGTGCTATCATTCCTAAAGGAAGAAGAAGATACCAACCGAATCTAGAAGAAAAAGCTCACGCTGGTACTACCATGGCTACCTTGGCCCAACTTGAGGCTTATACCGGCGAACTCGCTGCAGCAGTCAAAAGCTTCGCATCACACTGCGCAGACGTTGAATCCCCGACAGAAGCGACTGGAAGGAAGACATCGCAATCCAGCAAAGCTTATAGGACACGACGCGTCATTCTGGCCCAGGTAAACAAGATTCAGACGCTGCTAAGTGGGCCAGCAGATTTTCTCCAGACCCTAGCAGCTCAGGTACGTCGCCGCTGAAATGACACAATAAAAAATGCCAAGCTGACCTCAACTGCCCCAGAATCAGCTTCTCGCCTGCCTTCAGTGGCTAGGTGAGTTCCAAGTGTTAGCATGCATACCCCTCCATGGCAGCGTCCCAATCAGTGACGTGGCCGAACTGGCCGGTGTCCCGGAGATACAGCTCTGTCGCATCATACAGATGACTGCCACAGCGGGGTTTCTGCAGGAGTCGCAGCCGGGCCAGGTTGCTCACACAGCTTTGTCGGCCCGGTTCGTGACGAAGCCCTCCTACCTCGATGCTGCAATGTTCCTTGCAGAGACGGCAGCTCCGGCAGCCCTGCAGATGGCAGCAGCCACCCAGCGCTTCGGGCCCTCGCAGCAACCTAATGAGTCTGCGTACAACATCGCCTTCCATACATCAGATACCTTTGCAAGTTCCTGTGAGCAAAGGCCGCACTTACAGCGTCAGTGGCCGGCGTACCTCCGGTATGGGATGGGGGATGTCGATGAGGGCGTCATGGACCTCCTCACATCTATGGATCAACTCCGTCAGGATAATGTGACTGTCGTCGAGGTACAAGCTAACACCGGAATGTCACTCGTAACGCAGCTAGCTAATTCTTCCCTCACAGGTTGGTGCAAAATCTACTGAAAGAGCAGTCGTCCTAACAAACCAATTTCCAACCCTCAACTACATTGTTCAGATAAATGGAGCCCGAGCTGGGGCTATAACTTGGGGGGGGCCTTTAACACCCAGTTCCAATATGCGACAGCAACCTCAGCACCCCCGGCTCACCATCCAACACCGGGTCCCCGGCACCGTTCAACAGGTTTCGAATGCAGCGATCTATCTTCTGAACTTGCCTTGTCCAGTTCCAGGCATTCCATCTAACGCTGTCGTCACGCGCATAATCTCTGAACTAAGAGCGCACGTAGATGTCCTCCGCGGACGAAGCTCCGCCACACTTGTGCTTTTTCCACACTTACTCCCCGAGCCAGGGTCAGTGAGCCCGGAGGTCGAGGCGGTGGCCTATCTACGGGCTCTTTCTCTGCATCAGCTAGCCAACGGGCGTGAGGTGGAGATGTTAGAATTGATGAACATGTTGAATAGCGTCAATGATAGTAATGGCCGGCTTGTGGTGACCAATAAGTTACGCTCACGGAATAATCTCGCAATTGTGTTAGAAGTGCGATACCAGGCGTATGCTGATCATCAGCATGGATAGAACTTTATCATTGCAGTCTTCAATGGCACACTATTTCTTGCTACGTGAATCTTTCGTGCCGGAAAGTATTTGAGTAACTACACACGAGCGATAAACAAGGCCTTGCGGTATTCTCATTCATTTTCACTATCACCAATTTAACTAGTATCCAAACACCTTCAGTATTAAGATCATACTGCGGGTTCAGTACTTCAAACTGCATACGCTCTGACCGTCCTACCCGAAAGCTCTCTCCCCTCTGGAATATGTAAAGAGAAGAGCTAGATAGCCCCAGTGCAGATCGTCGGATCTCCAAACGTATCGACGCAAAGGCAGCCTCCTATCACCGTCAGATTCGGACGTCGGAAGTCGGAATTCGGGAGACCATAAAAAGACCGATTCGTGTTACTCGTGTTTAGGATACGGTACAAAAGAACCCCGATAACACATCAAAAAGGCAGACCAGGATGGGGGGAGAGGAGGGAAAAGTACACCAGAACCTCATTTGCCCACCATGACTCAGACCAAAGTCATCATCAAGCAGCAGCAGTCACCCACCAGAAGCCAGCCCACGCAGGCATGGAGGGCGCTGGCACAATATCTGCCCCCTCTCGATTCAGACAGCAACTACTGGTGGCAGCTCAGTGGACGCCACCTGGCGGCTCTCGTCGAAGCGGCTGGCTATCCCATCGAGAAGCAGTATGAAGCGCTCTTGTTCCACTATCATTGGACGGTAAGATGTGCATTCTTGTGGCATAATAGACCTCTTCTAAAAAACAATAGGTCCGTTATATGGGTCAGGCCCCTCGCGCGGACGGCTCACCTATCAAATGGAAATCGCTCATTGCGTTGGATGGGACACCCATCGAGTATTCATGGAAATGGAACACTCGCACCAGCGAACCCGACGTGCGCTACGTTACAGAGCCAGTCGGCCGGTCCCCCGGCACAGAACTTGATCCCCTTAACCAGCAAGGACTCCGCGAGTTGCTGCAGGGTCTCGCGGCCCAGATGCCCTCCGTTGACCTGACCTGGGTCAACCACTTTCTCGCCACACTCTACGACCACGACCACTCCAAGTACATGCAGGAGGCTGCATCCGGTGCCCACCTTGGAACTAGTGTCCAATTTGCCGCCGAGCTGCTCCCCAAGGGCGTCACGCTGAAGACGTACTTTTTCCCGCGCAAGCTAGGCCAAAACGGCCTCATGCCCGTCGCACAATGGGAGGAGGCCATCGGCCAGCTGGACCCAGCCAATGCTGCCCGGGCTGCGCTACACGCCTTCATGACCGAGAGCCCCGAGGGTCAACTTCTTACCCCTTTCTCGCTGGGCGTCGACGATGTGGTACCCACTCAGTCCCGTCTCAAGTGGTACTTCCATACGCCCAACACGACGTTCGCCTCCGTCCGTGACATCATGACACTAGGCGGACGCATCAATACCCCATACATGGCGACTGCGCTCAACGACCTATTCAGCCTCATCAGGGCCGTAACAGGCGTGCCGGATGACTTCGACGAGCACACGGAGCTACCCGCGGCACCCTCCTGGGACTCCTCGCGCAAGGCGAAATTCGGCGACCTCGCCAAGATGCTCTCTGGATATCTATACTACTTTGATATTGCGCCGGGAAACGTATTCCCGGAGATCAAGATCTTTATCCCTGTGAGGTATTATGCACACGATGACCTCAAGCTTGCGCGCGGCCTCACGGGCTGGATGGAGGCTCATGGCCGGGGAGCCTACTGTCAGCGGTATCTTCGCATGCTGGATTGTCTCTCGGAGCACCGGCATCTGCAGGATAGTAATGGGCTGCAGACGTTTGTGAGCTGCCTGCTGAAGAAGGACGGCGAGTTGGACATTACTACGTATCTGGGGGCTGAAGCTTTTCATCCGGCGAGACTGGGACCACCACGCCGGGCAACACGGCGACGAGAGGATTGGTGAGATTGATTCTTATCCTGAATTTTGGTGGTCTTTTAGTGACTTCTAGATGAGTTTTCAATATAACTGTTTTTTGCAGAGTGTTCTGGGCCTTCTTACGTAGAAGTTGCTTTTTCGTCTAGATAGACGATTGCCATCAGAGCTTCCGAGGGCTTTGTTGGAGATATGCGATGTTGTATAAGGACGATTGTCATGAAAATCCAATATCTCTATGAGTTTATTGACCTACGATCCAAGAAGACGTACTACAAATGCATAGAGCAGTAATCCCTCACCAGGTAGTATGAACCATTACATGCAGCATTAGACCAAAACCAGCCCCTACAGTCCTTCAACAGCTCCGTCACGCAAGAGCTTATGCTTTTTATACTTGAGAAAAGTGTGGCCGCACATAGTAATACTCTTATAGTTCTAGAGATGAGTTTAATTGATGGTTTATGATTCTATATGCATAACGATCATTTACATGCCAACACATTCCTAACACTTTCAACCTGGCCCTTGACCTCCTTCGGCGGTTTCGTCCAATCTTCAGCCTTCACCGCGTCTAGGGAAGTCTCCATAAATAAGTACTCTGCTACGCCATTCCGAACCTATATAGTAGTCAGCCCAATATTTCCCTCCAATGAAGCCAAACAGACGTACCCTTGGGAAAGGATGCAAAAGCATTGCGGTCATCTTTTTCAAGACATCTGTCCGTAACGGCTCTAGTCGCGACAAGGGTGCATAAACTCTGGTTGCAGCTTCGAGTCGCATTACGTTGGATGATTTGAAATGTGCCTTCTGAACGAGAACAAATAGTTTCCTGAAACTGTACCTTGTCAGTAGCGTGTTCAGCGTAGTGGACAGAAACGGACCAACCTTGGCTCTGAAGATTGAGGGATGGAATCGATATAGCCGTCTAACAGAAAGGCCAGGAAATCCAACAGAGGGATGGCGTAGCGGTCATCTTGTAGCTTGTCACTCAGTGCAACCATAAGGTCCTTGATAATAGCCGTTACTACCCCCTGTCGTTGCTCAACCTCGTATCCATTGAAACTTTGCACCAAAGCCGAACGGGTCGAGCGGACAAGGCCTTCTGCACCAGCAACTGCGGAAGTAGCAAGGCCTTGGAATAACGGCAGACGCAGCCAGTCAATGGCTTGTAGTTCAAGGAGTTGAAGAAAATAGTCAGGCAAGGATACGTGACTGAAGTGTTCGTATTTTCTGGTCTAGTCAGTAAAGGTGTATGGCAAATGCATGGAAATTTTTACCTCTGTAAGGGTGGAAAGTCTTCGGCGGACTCCCAGAAGCTCTGTAAGCAAAGCCAGGCTTGGAGGCGAACTTTGTCTAGTTTCTCTGCAGCAAGGCGACATAAGCAGCCGATGATGCTCTGGACTTGAGCTGTGCGAGACACAAGTGTAGAAGCTTTCTGGAGGATTATCTTGGCCGCCTGGATTGCTTCCAGCCTGACCAATGACCCAATGTCTCCTCGTCTATCTGTCGTGTAGTCGTTCAAAAACTCAATGAGATGGTCTGCGATAGTATCCGTCACATCTGCAATATTGTCAGCTTTGTTGATCAACATTTGGGGCTGACGTACCTATATGGGGCAGGACTCCAGTAGCCAAGCTCTTCACAGCTACTACTCGTTTCTCAATCAACTCATCCTTCCCTGCACATTGGAGCAACTCCCTTATTATTGACTGTCTAGAATCATCTTCAGGTCTAATTTTCTTGAAAATGGCACCGAGAACTGAAATCTGCCCACGGCCAGTGGGTAATTTCCAAGTAGAGTGTATGTAGGAAAACCAGCCATTTATCGTCTCTTCTTGTTTTGACGGCGGTAGGAGGGGGAACAGCTCTGATATGGCATCCGAAGACTTTTCTATAACAATATCTTCGCTTCGAGAAATGCAAAGTAAAAGAGTCTCGCGAGCTTTATCAAGCAACGAATCCGTTGGTTCAAAAGCCTGAGGACCTCTAGGTAGAGAAGCAGATTGAGCAAGGGAATATATCAAGCAAGATGAGGCTTCGGCAGTTAATTCTGGGCGTCGTACTTGAAGTGTCAAATCCTCTTTTGTGGGGCTAACCGAAGAATTGAAAATTCCCCAAAGCTGTTGTATTTGGCTGATTACCTTCAGGGCCTCAGAGGGGTCTCTGTCCCCAACGGATGTTTCCTGTTGGGTATTGAATGCGTCTACCGTAGCTGAAAGAGCCAAGAAACATCCGTGTCTTGTTTCAACATCACCACGAGGGAGACTGGACAATTTGTTAAGCAGTCGTTGAAGTACAATTGCCATGGTCTTGTAAGAGCGCTGGCTACTCAAGCCCCCTAACGCCTTTGCTGCCTGTCTTCTCGACTCGGCGTCTGGCGAGCCGACACCTCTCCAATGCATAAACGATTCAACAAGGGGGCCCCAGTACTGGTAACTTAATGTCGCGGTAGCCTTTGCAACATCAATCATCGCTCTTGAGCGACGGGCTACAGCGTGATAGTCCACGACCTGCACCAGTGGTATTCCTTCAACGATAGTATTAGGATGACGACCAATTAACTCCTGCAGAGCAGCTGAAGCACCCCTCCGGATATTTCCCGATGGGTCGACACAAGCGGCGCATACTAGCTCAGTAGCCAGTATCTGCAATATGCTTGATTCATCTTGCCTCATTGACGTACTTATTGTTTGTGCCTGTAACGCTAGAAGTTCCTGGGTTGCGTACTTGCGAGATAGAGCCCATATTCCAAAGCATGCGGCATCACGTACTCCAGTGCCAACCGAGCTTCCAGTCGAAGATCTTTGTTCAAAGTCGAGTCCAGAAATGAGTGGTTGAATTATGTTAAGGAGTTGGTTAATTGGCGGCGCACGGCGAAACAACAAATGACCTAGGGTCAAGATAAGGCCCTGCCATCTCTGGGCATCAACGGCGCTCAGGTTTCGTTTCATACTGTGCAGCCCGATTCTGCGTGCCTCCAGCGGCGTCACGATTGCACCGTCGCTATTTTCGTAAAGAATATTCTCTTCCAATGAGCTAGTGACGGCTTCGATTACCTCCGTACCCATGTCCGGGTCTAGCTTGAAGGTGATGATACTGAGTGCTTTGCTCGCAGCAAATCGTACAGGTGTATCTTTATCAGCAAGCGCCACAAGAAAGTGGTCAATCGCATCTTCCAAAATGAAAGATACCTTATCGTCCGATAGCGGGCTATCCGATCTTTCGCTAAGCGTCAGAGCCATGATTGTCATGGAACGGATGATTTTAATGATCGTTTTCTGTGCCAGCGCAGATGACTGAATAATATGGGAGACTCCCGAGTCACCTTGAGTAGTATGTATCGTCTTCTCGAATACAGGTACGATCAATGAAGCAAAATCCTCAACCTGACCTGAAGCACCCAGACGTGCGAGGAACGATAGGACACCAATACAAGTGTAGACAGAGGGTGGTTCAATATTTCCCGTAGATCGAACAATAGAGAATGCCCAGTCAGTTAGATTGGTGAGCAGTCCGAGGGCTTGCATATCGCGACGCAGCACAAGCCGTGCAAGAAGCACAGTGGCAGCCTCGCGCTCTTTCCCCGAAGCATTGACATAGTTCAACGACAGTGAGAGAAGGGACTTAGCTACTGTTGGTACCTCAGCCGGTAAAGGTTTAATTTGACCCAAAGTTTCATACGGTACGGGAATATCATCTGATGATATTGACGCCAAGTCGAAAGGAGCGAGCAACAAATGTGAGAGCCAGATCAGCATTACATAACGTTCTTCCCAGACAAGTCTCCGGGGGACATCCCCGGGTGAAACCACTTCTGAGTCATCCTGACAAGCTGTATCCCATTCAATAAATGCCCGGAGTAGGGGATCAAGGTACTTTGGCTCATTGTTCAAAAACCTGCTAATGACTTTGACCCCACGGACCTTGCAAAACGTGTAGAGAAGTCTGAAAACCGCTCTTGGCAAGGGGTAAATTGCTCGCTGTTGCTGTGGTTTGCCTGCCTTGTATTGATCCCGATGCTTGAGCAAATATGCTAAGAAGGCGTCAACCAAAGGTGGCAGCAGTGTTTGTAGATGTGGATCCAACAGCTGAGGCCATTCTTGAAAAGGCTCCAGCTATAGCAAATACCGGTGTTAGTAAGAGACATGTCTGATAGAGTTCCAGTGCTTCCCACGTTTTGAGGGGATTTTATCAACTTACAACGCCTACGAGTCTCTCTGCCTTAGCGGCTTGCGTCCATCTCCGTGGGACTCGGGTATCTCCTTTCTCCGTTCGGGGCTTCCAAAGCAGAGAGGGCAGTTTCACCGAGAACTCCTTCACCAAGTCACTGGAAGCACGTTGGAGTTTTATCTCCTTATCTTCTACGGCATCCATGGCGAAATTGCGCCTAAGGGAGTTGGAGGTGGTTTACATATACATCAGTTTTCTGCCCGCGGGGAATCGGTCGACGCATTATATAGGGTCATGTGACCTGTATAAAACCTCAACATATTTTGTACACAGATTTAGAGCAGCGCAAAACAAGATAGAACTAGAAGGAATTTTACCTTTGACAGAACTTATACATGAAGGTTTGTATGTTCAATCTCTGAGGGAGAAAAGTAGGTATAACTTATAAGCCACGAATGCTCGCGGTGCGAGGACAATATATATGTCGGTCCTGTGTAGATTTACCAGATTTTCTTCGGAAACCACCATAACTTTTTTTCCAAGAGGATTTCCAGGATTACTCCGTGGGTAACAAAAAGATGGGTGTCCCCGAAAATGGAGACGAAGAAAAGGGATGGAAATGGAAGGGAGAAGACGAAAAAATCGAAAAAGAAAAATAGAAAGTGCATCATCCGTGAATCGAACACGGGCCTCATCGATGGCAACGATGAATTCTACCACTAGACCAATGATGCTTTTATGAGATATTCTATTTATTTTATGCTCTATAACTTCTATGTATACTACTCTCTCCCGGCCAAATACTCTCTTTCAGATAGAAGTTCCGCGAACCGTCGTCAATTGCAACACCAAGCTCTCGACCCAAGAGCTCACAGCCGCAAACATGGCGTCTATGTCAGCGCCTAGTATTCCCCCCAACCCTACGTAAGTAATCCTCTTCCATTTCTTACTGCAGCCTTCATTCATCAATCAGTACTAACGCCACCACCGCAGAGTCTATGTAAGCTCCATGACCGATACCGAATAACCCTCATGCCCACTAACACCAGCTCCACACCAGGTCCGCAATCTCGAAGAACGTGTCAAAGTCGACCAGCTCAAAGACGCGCTCTCAGAAATCTTCTCCGAATATGGAAATATCATCGAGATCGTCGCGAAGACCAACCTGAAGGCTAAGGGCCAGGCGTTCATCGTCTTCGATAGTGTCGAGTCGGCTTCCAACGCCATTGACGAGATTAACGGGTTCGAGCTCTTTGATAAGCCGATGGTGCTGGACTTCGCGAAGACAAGGAGTGATGCGACGGTTCTGAAGGAAGGTGGTGAAGATGAGCTGGAGGCTCATAAGAGGAGGAGGTTGGCTGAGAAGGGTGTGTTTTCTTTGGCTTGGTCCCCTTCGATACGGGAAAATATCTGGAGGATTTATATATTGGAAGATATGATGCTAACGATATTTCTCTACAGAGCGCAAACAAGCCCACGAAGCTCTCGAAGCCCAGAAGAAGCTCAAGCGTCCCGCCGCCGCCCCGGACACCACGCGTCCGGCGAAAACCGCCAAAGGAGCAGGCCTCAAGCCGACCAGCGGCGCAACGGCGGCTGTCATCCCAGACGAATACCTTCCTCCCAACAAAATTCTTTTCTTGCGGGACCTTCCCGACACAGCGGACCAGGAGAGTCTTACTGCGGTGTTCGGTCGTTTCGAAGGGTTCCAGGAGGTCAGATTGGTGCCGGGCAGAAAGGGGATTGCGTTCGTCGAATACGAGAACGAGTCTGGCGCTATCAGTGCGAAGGAGGCTACCTCGGGACTGCCGATGGGGGACAATGGCAAGCCTATCCGGGTTACTTACCAGAGACAATGAGCTGCTGTGTAGTAGTTCTGAGAATTGTGAGCAACTTGTTCTGGCGTTGGGGTGGGGTTATTTCTACTTTATTATTGTGATTGGAATTCGACCCAGAGCTTGAACCTGCCCACCACGGGTTATTATACTACTATTTCTCTGTGATCGTCGAAACCGTAACAAGTGAGATACAGGAAAAAAAGAACAAATACCATATGAATGATACCAATGACAGCTACATGCTACGAAGTATACTAGTTACACGATAAGAAAGGGAAAAAGGGGAATAAAACTAGAAAATGACATCGGCGTCTTCCTGCTCTCCGAGGACGTCAGGGGTTTCAGGTGCCTCCTGTTCTGGTTCTAACGCAGTCTTCTGGGCCTGGGCCTCTTCCTCTCGGGCGGCTTGGATTTCAGCATCTTGGGCAGCAACATCACGCTGTTTCTTATTTGACACTTTCTTGAGTCGATAGAACTCTTCTCTGTCAAGCTCATCCAGCTCGGACATGATATCTAGATCCAGTTAGTTGCGAGCAGCAAGCGAAAATTTAGAGATACTGACATTTGATGGTATTCTCTGTCCGAGGAATAATAACGTGCTCACTGTACAAAGAAGTCAGTCTATGGGTCTCTGGTCTGTGTGGGTTCACAAGACAGATTGTCCTACATTGCGTTGACTGGACAAAGTTAGTTGATGAGCATGAAATTGTATATAGTGATAGATTACTCACCTCTCCGGTTAACGACCTTGATCACCTCATCTAGAATGACGAACGCAGTCTAGAACCCGAGTGTCAGATGCAACGTATAATCAGTAGACCTTCGCTCATCCGTACCTGTAAACTTGCAAGCTCAACCAAGGTCTCTACCGCTCTAGCGTACGTCTCCCGGGATCGTTGAACTTGCTGGCCTCCCTTTCCGAGACCAGTTAGGCCGAAGTCGTTGATTCCCTCCTCGGTGTAACATTCAAAGTGAGGCAAAAGGACACCGGAGACGTTCTCTTGTTTAGCCCGCACACGGAATCGGGCTTGTTTGGCGGATTCTTGAATCTGATAGCCAATATCGCCTCCAACGGCATAGCTCACTTCCGCTAAGGAGAAAGCGGCAATTTGCATGACCCTTCCCATCTTTTGCTTGGCTTCATCGATACGTCGAGTGATCTCTGGTTTCCGTCGTCAGTTTAGGATAATGCGGGGAAATGCGCCCATGATGCCAACTTACCCCGGAAACGCCTGTTGTTCGCAGCAAAATTAGTATATGCATTCTGGTTTGGTTTCGTGCAAGGTACCTACTTTGTCAACGCTTCACTCTTCCGCTTGAGTAAACTGTGACCGGTTTCCGCGCCTTTCAGCTTACTCTTCATCAACCCTAGCGACTGGCGAGTCGGGAAGACTGCCTCACGGCCCTGAGGGAGGACGAAACATCAATACCCAATGAACTAGAAGAGTAGGGCCGGGGGAAAGTAAACCAGCAGACATACCACAGCACCCGACATGGCTAATAGACCTCGCAAAGACGTTCAGTTATTGACAGTGAGGCCACGACAAGGAGGCCCGTAGATGACGATAGGCGATAATGGGATGGGGAGCTTGGACCACCTGCGACCCGCATGATGGCAGGTCACGTGCGCCCGGCTGCACGACTTCATCTTTGCAGCCTCTCCAACGTCTATTAGCCAACGCGACAAGAAGGCTCTCCAATTCATGCGACACCTTTTCCTTCGGACTCTGTGTTGACCGTGTGAGCCGATCCCGCTCGACTGAGTGGCGAAATGCCAGGGACACTCCTGCCCCCGAGATCCCACCGGCAACACGCGCAGATGGATCGAACGGCGGCCTCAGGGCCTGACCTCTATTTGATAGTGAGTGATGGCGTCGGAATTCGGTAGGGCAAAGGCTAATGTGTGATCGGATTATAGGCCGATCAGGATACTATCTACGAACAAGATCTCCTTCGGGACCCCGGCAATATCAAACCATGGATTGCCTATATCGAGTATAAGCAGCAGAATGGGACGCTTTACGAGCAGGCTTTTGTAAGCCTCTGTCGCGATTGACCATGCCAGAACCTTTTGCTAATCATAATCGCAGGTGATGGAGCGTGCTTGTAAGCAGCTTCCAAGATCATACAAACTTTGGAAGATGGTACGGTTTTTCATCTCCAACCCCGCTCAATCGCATTGAAGTTTGCTGATATCATAGTAGTACCTGGAATTTCGCACAAAGCACCTCCAAGGTCGCAATCCGACTATATACCGGGCTGAATACCAGAAGGTCAACGCGCTCTTTGAGCGTGCCCTCATACTCCTCAACAAAATGCCACGGATATGGGAATTGTATCTCTCATTTCTACTTCAGCAGCCCCTTGTGACACAAACCCGACGGACATTCGACCGCGCGCTTCGAGCTCTGCCAGTCACCCAGCATAACAGAATATGGAGGCTTTATAAGACTTTCGCGCGTTCTGCTTCCGGTCAGACAGCCGTGAAAATTTGGGCTCGCTATATGCAAATCCACCCGGAGAATGCGGAGGAGTATATTAAGCTACTCGTGGAGATGGGTCAGTACACAGAAGCTGTGAAGCGATACATGGAGATACTCGACAACCCAAGATTCCAGTCAAAGGAGGGGAAGAGCAATTTTCAACTGTGGACTGAAATGGTGGACTTGCTTGTATCAAAGGCAAAGCAGATTGAAACTGGTCCGCAGGTCGGCATCGACGTGGACGCAATTCTGCATAGTGGAATTGATCGGTTCGCTGACCAAAGAGGTAAATTGTGGGCTGGGCTGGCGACATATTGGATTACCAAGGGTAATTTCGAGAAGGCACGGGATATTTTCGAAGAGGGCGTAACAACAGTCATGACGGTTCGTGACTTCACACTGATCTTCGACTCTTACGTTGAATTCGAAGAATCCATCATTGGCAACTTGATGGAAGCGGCGGCCGTTCGCGCTGACAAAGGCCAATCTGATGAAGAGGCCGACTTCGATCTCGATCTTCGAATGCTCAGGTTCGAACAACTCATGGACCGTCGACCATTCCTTGTCAATGATGTTCTGCTAAGGCAGAATCCTAACAATGTCAACGAGTGGGAGAAGAGGGTTGCTTTATGGGGTGACAACAAACCGGAAATCGTCAACACTTACACGGCAGCTATCGCAGCTATAAACCCTAAGAAAGCACATGGAAGGTTTTCCGAGCTCTGGGTCAACTACGCCAAATTCTACGAGAACGGGGGAGATCTGGACACAGCTCGGGTCATCTTTGAAAAGGCCGTGAAGGTTCCCTTGAAATCGGTTGCTGAGCTTGCCGAGACGTGGTGTGAATGGGCGGAAATGGAACTTCGCAGTGAAAATTTTGATAAGGCCGTCGAAATTATGGCAAAGGCAACCCAAGCGCCGAAGAGGTCAACCGTCGACTACTTCGATGAAACTCTCTCACCTCAGCAACGGGTTCATAAGAGCTGGAAGCTTTGGAGTTTCTATGTTGATCTCGTCGAAAGTGTCGCTTCGGTAGAGGAGACAAAGAAGGTCTACGAGAGAATTTTTGAGTTGCGCATCGCAACTCCTCAAACTGTGGTCAACTATGCTAATTTCTTGGAGGAGCACAAGTACTTCGAGGATTCCTTCAAGGTTTATGAGCGAGGATTGGATCTCTTCAGCTATCCGGTTGCCTTCGAGCTCTGGAACCTCTACTTGACTAAAGCGGTTGATCGTAAGATTGGTATCGAAAGATTACGAGATCTCTTCGAACAAGCCCTGGATGGATGCCCTCCGAAGTTTGCCAAGCCTCTTTACTTAATGTATGGCAATCTAGAAGAGGAACGCGGATTGGCCCGCCACGCCATGCGTATCTACGAGCGTGCCACTCGGGCAGTGTCGGATGAGGATAGGTTTGAGATGTTCGAATTCTATATCACTAAGTCTGCCTCGAACTTCGGCTTGCCCTCCACAAGACCGATCTACGAACGGGCTATTGCGGCATTGCCGGATCAAGAAGCCAAGGAAATGTGCCTCAAGTTCGCCGAAATGGAACGACGACTTGGTGAAATTGATCGGGCCCGTGCCATCTACGGCCATGCCTCTCAGTTCTGCGACCCCCGGACCAACGCACCATTCTGGCAGAAATGGGAGGCTTTCGAAGTCCAACATGGAAACGAAGATACCTTCAAAGAGATGCTTCGTATCAAGAGAAGTGTTCAAGCACAGTACAAGTATGTAATCCTTAACACAGGAACACCCTGGATCATAGCTAACATTGCTCAACAGCACCGATGTCAACTTCATCGCCTCTCAGGCCATTGCTCGCAGTCAACAACGCACTCAAGAAGGTGGCACCGAGGAAAGAGATGTCGATGGCTCGACGGAGCGTGCGGACGCCATGGCAGAACTGGAAAGACAAGCGCGTGCCCCTGTGGGATTTGTCGCTGCCAGTACAGGTCCCGAGGGTGGAAATCGACCTCCCCCTCCTGGCCACGAGCAACAGCAACCTGCTCCTGCCAATCCTGACGCTATTGACCTCGACGAAGATATGGATGCTGATTGAAGAAAATATTGCGGTTACTATTTTTGTTTTGCCCCCATGGTTTTGGATAGTTGCGCTGGCCGAGTTATCTCTCCAATGATCATCGAACTGATGGATGAATATACATTCCTTTGCCTGTTCCCTTGTAACAATTACTGTCCTGATATCTCATTGCAACTTTTCTTTTTTTCTTTGGCTGTTTACAATCAGGTTACTATCCCCACCACTTGTTTAAACATGGATGTCCATATGTCCTTCACTCTTCTCCTTTGTTTGCGTTAACTACGCCACTCGCGTTGGTGGTCTGTGAGATACCTTCAATGGCGTTTTTGTAGACGGAATGGCTATCTCAATCTGGTGCTTGCGGAGTGTATTACCTCTGTCTGTACCTATATGTATCGGATTTCCTCCAGCCACAGTAACTTTCATTGTTACTGAAGGTATTCCTAATAGGTCAGTATGTAAATGCAGCCAAAAAAGGCCAGAAGAGTCATAACAAGGGCACACAGGCACGTGAAGACAAAACCCTCCCCTATATCAATATCATACAGAACTGCAACAAAGAAGACACCGTTTGATACTCTCACCGGAGTCCACCTGACGAAGACTGGTCAAAGACTGCAACACCATGAGACAATCCTACCCAAGCGGGTGAATCTACACTGGCAAGGGAATGTCGCTGCCAATGTTTCCAGCCCATCGTGACTACACCCGCCCCTATTGAATACCATCACGGATGACTCCGACACAGCAACTCAACCCTATAACCTACATCCATTTATGAACACCCTCCTTAGCCTAAAAACCTAAGGACCATACCTCTTACCACCTCAATTTTATCCCACCACAAACCCCCCCTTAAACCAAAATGA